>DVQO01000171.1:0-26370 GCA_018231785.1 Danaus gilippus
TAACAGATATTTCTTGATTATAGAGCGATACGAAGTTCGCCGGGTCTTCTAGTAAAAATATAAAATAGTTTCAAACAAACAGTTTTCTTAATTTCAAGTTAGATAATGGTTTTTTAAAGCAAACATGGTAAAGTATAATATAGATTTTTCAGAATTTATTTATATTTATGTAGGACGCCTGAATGTTTATTAATTTATTTAAAATAATTTTCGTATTTCATTTCCAGAGCAATGGTTAAGTTTTATCAGTTTATTATATAAAACAAAACACCTATTATTTTAATGAACACATTATTTGTTTCATATCGAATGTCGGTCCCCAAGAATTTAATAGCAATAACTTATTGTCCATTTATTTATTTTTTAAAGAATATTTTTTACGCAATGCGATTATTATAAAAAGCGAAGCGAGTGAATCTAACTTACTCATGTCTAATTATTATTATAAAATTACTTCCGTGACATTATCTTAGCATGTAAGTAATGTGCGTGATACTTTAACAAATTAATCAGTAATGTTTTGTTTTATGATTAAAGAAATATATTACCGGCAGGTTTACATCTTCCGATCAATATTAACTTGCAATTACCTTATAACTAGTTACTTTTAAGTTAATAACATTTGCGTGCGATGTCATTGATTTATAATTTCTTCGTTTCAGTACGATTGCTTTGACTATCCTTCATCACTTCAAATAAGATCTCTTGATACAGGTAAATATAATGGAATTTTTTCGTAACATAGAATGTCATACAATTATATAATAAAATGATAACATTATGTATATTAAACCATAATTTTAGGTTGGCGTTTATCCAAAAAATGGTCAGGATTAATTCAAACAAGTTCACCTAAATATAGTTATAGTGCTCTACCTGAATTTTCTCGAAGGATTGATTTAGTTCCATTAAATCGTGAAGATATGGTCAAAGAACACGCTAAGCTAGTTCAGGACATAAACAGTCTACGCCAAGTAATGTTCGTCGCACCTATAGCTGACGAAACGAAAGACTACGAGGACTCGGTTTTTCATGAAATACTGGAAACGACTTCTACCACAACAAGTAGACCAAAAATTACAAAACCAAGTAGATCTAAGACCGGCATTCCACTTATTGTGCTGGGAGGGTCAAAGACCAAGCAACCTGTGAAATCTCATCTAAAAATTCAAAAGCAGCCCATAAGTCTTGTTGGATCATCCACGTCTCATATAGAAAGACATCCTTATCCATTCGTTATGGCAGCCTCTACCCGTCCACCGCTCAGGATTTGCATGCCAATGACAACTTATACGACAACTCGACGTCCAACCTTATGGGAACGTCTTGTTAAAACAATTATACCTAGATAATTGTAAATTCTACTTACACATTTCACGAGCACAGGCGCACATAGTATCCGTAATCCATTAAAATGAAGAGTTTCCGGGAAGTCTTTTATTGCTCGTTAGCGTGATTGAATAGCTATCAAAATCTACAGATTTATATTCTTTATTTAGAAATATATAATTATTAATTTTGACATTTTTTCGTTTGGAAGTAAATTTCTGAAACTGTTTTAATATATCCGTATTCACTTTAAATTTTACTACACAGTTGTTGTTTTTCTGATATAAATGTTTGAAATAGACCATAAGATTTTTTTTAAAAAAGCAGGTACACCTTAAATATAATCGGTATATTGAATGTTGTTACGTTTAAAATGTAAATAATTCACTTTAATAAATTATTTAATTTATAAAATTCATTTATTTCTGCACTGGATATATTTAAGCCATTAAAGAAAAATGAACAATTTGTCTCCGTTTTAAAATAGCGAAGATATATTCTGTAATGATAATGATTATGCTACATATGTATGTGCGTGATCTTATAGCATTTACCTAACATGTGCCAACAGAGTGTAATAAACTTCATTCAGTGTAAAATTCAACAATTATATTATGTTTGTGTATTAGTTTTACTTGGTCGGTATTGTTAAATAATAATATGATATCAAGTATAATGCAGGTAGATCACGTTATCTTATTAAGTCTCTCATTCAGTCTTGCTACTCAGCACAATACAGATATTTCGAATTTATAATATATATATAGTTTTGTTGGATGTTATGGTATTAATTTATTTATATTTTTGATAATTTAAGCATATTTTTATTGGATGTAATAAAAATTGTATATGAAAAAAGAATATTATGTCATATAGAATAAAAAGAAAGAAATGAATGTTAATTATTTAAATATTGATCACATTCGTCAGCCAAGAACACTAAGACTTAAAAAAATCTTGAAATAGAATTCATTGAATTTATAAAAACCCTGGTTACTGTAAGTGTTGATTTTTTTTAAAATGAAGGTTTTTAATATGACTTTGGAATTAAATAATTAAAGAGCAGTAGACATGTAGTTTCTAACACGAAAATGTCAAATGTCAAAAAAAAACCCGTTTGAATGGGAAATAGAAAAGGGCTGTTTTTAGGGATTTCCCGAAAATGAAGATTTTTTTATCTTGTGTACATAAGATTAAAGTCTCGTTTTTTAGTGAGCTAGACAAACATGTAAACATATTTATGTTAATTAATGTAACTTATTTAAATAAATAAAAATAAATAAATAACTTATTTTGGTTAAGGTAAATATAATAAAAACATGTAACCCCAAGTATATATTATCTTATTTAATTGGTGTACAATGAATTAAATTTATTTCACATTATATTACTTCTTACCATATAGTCCACAGAAACGCGTGAGAGATATCTACTAAATAATTCGCAACAGAATTGACATCACGCTATTTAAGTGAAAGCATGTTTTTCTTATGTTAGTGTAGATTAAATTATTGTTTATTGAAATAGGTTTAAATAACCACAGGGCTCATTGCCATCAATGTAGTAATAGCGTACAAACATCCCGTTAAGGTCTACGAAGGAATTAATAATGATGGTACTTAATTTTTGTTAGCACGGGACGTTGGCCGTCCTAGGAACAGAGCCGGTATCGTTATACGCAATTACAAGACTATTTCCATTAAATATTGACGGTGATAGTTAATTGAGCAGTAATTACAAGACGTTCGATGAAAAAATGTGTGTACTTCTACAATTGCTATCGTATTGTTTGTCGTGTTTTATAATTCGAAAAGGCTCGATAAAGTTAAGGAGGCTCATAATTTTTTTAAGATTTTAAAGACTTTAGTTTTTCCTATTTTGTCATTGTAGTTTAATAAAGGATTTCTCATATTATAATAATAATAATAATACTAATATAGTAATAATGTATTTCCTTATAGCAATCTATATGGGTCCTTATGTATAATATTGAAACAGTAACAAAGTAGCTGCTTAATTAACATTTTTAACACTAATAACTTGTCTCTTAAACAATTGATTAGTCCCTACAGTTATTGGGTGAAAAATTATATTTTTTTTAATACGAGACCTTCCACCTTCTAAAAGTAACGGCCACAACTTTCAAATCAATATAATGTAATTATGTTATTAATAATAACTAAAATGTTTTTAATAAAGCTAAGTAAATCAAGCTATTGAAAACTCCGAATCGTTTTTCTCTTTATGTTCAGTAGTTTTACTTACAAATGGGCACAAATTGGTAAATTTACATCAAAAAGAATATTAAGCTCAATCAAAGAAGCCATTAACAAAAACCCGGCGTAAATGAACGCACACGTGATTCCTATTTTCCAGTCTAATTGAAATTTATTAAGAGCAAGACAACTGTATAGAGCTAATAACGTTGAAAGGAGAGAGATGGCGCTGTAGGATAACCCGCTCGAATTTATCTTTACCTGTAACGAGTAATTTTATATTATCAACATATTTTTGATGCTAAAAAGGTACATAGTCAAAATTACGTATTTAATAATATGTGGTAACTTTGTTTTGGTGAAAGATCATTAAATTCTTACCCAGTGGTTGTCAGGATAGGACGGATAGAACAGTGACTTAATAAGCCAAGGCAACCCCAAACACAGAAGTATGTCGAAGGTGTTGGAACCTATGGAGTTGCTTATACCCATATTTCCGTGTCCTAATAACAAAAGTGTCAATAATTATGAAGTTTATTTTAACTTGTAATAGCTATTGTATAATATGATGTAATTTGTCGGTAAATTAAAAAAATCATCCTAGTTAGCCTAGCCAATCAGAAGTTTGAAGGCTATTCCTACATAGCTAATTATTAGGTAGTAAGGTATTCATACCTTGATTTGTTACAAGAACACTGGACACTGCTTCTGGGAGGCTTGTACCTGCTGCTAATATTGTTAGTCCTGTTATACTGTCGGGTACATTAAGAGTGTCACCTGTAATAGGTAATCGGGTTAAGTAAGTCATACTTTTGTGAGGGTCAAAAAGTTAATGTTAGAAAAATCTTTCACTTCTATATATGCTTTTATATGTTTTTTTGAATAGATTTTTCAAACAGCTATATATATATAAAATTTAAATTAATTTTTAAATTATTTTGACAGTAAAAGTCGTACTCTTTATGTAAGAATCTTGTCCGTATTATTTTACAGTGGCTGAATATTATGTGCGGACATGGTTTTATATTACAAAAGTATGTATACTGTTTAAAATATTAGGTATCTTGGCATTTAGGTCTTTTGATACAACTAGTAGTCGTTTCTATTATAGAATATTCACTCAGGAGAGTACACTTTCACTTAGTTTCTAGAAAATTATTGATTAAGACCTATTACTGAGTCTAAGTACTACCGTTAAGAGAAATTTAAATTAAACAAAATAGTAAAGATGAATATTCAGTGACTTCTTATCGTTTATTGATATTATTTACATATATGTTATTAATTCTAACAAAAATGCGGAAAACAAGTTATATTATAATAGTAATGAGTCTATTTAAGTTAATATTTTTATATAAACTTCTATTGATAGAAATGTTTCAAACATCTTGTATGATATATTTTAGTGTACCTTTTGTCAAAGGCGCTGATGGGTTCAGATGCAGGAAAAATATAGGTCAAAGCAATAGTGCGCATTATCGTTCATACTATAATTTGAACTGGCTTATGAGAATTGGGCTTGATCATATCAATAGGTGTCAATTCACATAAATGGTGATACAAGTTCTATGTCTGTTTATTATTTAGAAACGTAAGACCTGTTTAAATGGATGACTTGTAGAATAATGTAAATAACATACCAACAATAGTGATAATCCACGCTACCAAATAAGATACTCCTCCTATCCAAGTAACGCACATGATGAAGGTGAGAGGATAAAGCCGGGTGCGCTTACGACAGTCTGGTATCGTAATCCACAGCATCAAACTGATCGGCCACGTCACCATCCAGAAGATTTTTTGGGAGCCAGTGGTGTTTTCATCTGGCCACGACCAGAGAGAGCTTAAACTTGATTCTAAAATATAAGAACTGCTATGAAGTTTATAGCTCTGAATATATTCTATGAGCATGTAGTGATATCTTTTGCTTGTGTACTATAAACAGTTACCAGAATCAGTTGAATTATGTCGTTTTGTAACCTCAATTCCGTTCTCTAAGTCATTGATGTTCTGATTGACATGCGTCATGCGTTGCGAGGCCTCCAAAGGGTTACTTTTCTCTGTAATGATAATTCAGATGAAATCTGCTATAGTTGTTAGATATATTTCTTAACTTGGTAATATTTTATCACCTTTATGTAAAAGTGGAGTTATTTCAGTGTATTTCTTGGGTTTATTGAAATAGCAACAGCCACTTCTAGCGAAGGAACCAAGACTTCCATTGTAGACCATAGCTGTGTACAACAATTAAAATATTCAAACTTTATAGACTATAAGTAAAAAAAAAACTAATTTCAATATTTTTTCAGCTTTTTTATATACATATAATAATTCCTGAAATATATTTTATAAAACGTGCGTAGAACTTACCGAGAATGTAAAAAGTGTACATCAGTACGAGTAGAAGTGCTTCGTACCAGAAGACCTTGTCGTCAAGCAGCGTTAGTATCAAGGCCACTACCGCTACTGCGTACATCATGCAGTCGCGAGATACCGACCACCAGTCCAATTCAATAATCTGTTTTGTAATTTTGCAATAAAATTGTAGCGTAATTTCAATTACTTAAATTTTTACTTTGTTACCTTCAATCTGTATATTATCGACTAGAGGCTCTTGTCATTATTAAAAAATATATTTAATTAAATCATAAAATAAACAAAAAAGTTGTAGTATTTTTTTAAATAATTTTATCAAAGTTACTTTGCCAGCAACCAAGGCGCAGCATGCTGGCACAGCAAGGACATTGAACACTGCGGAGCCCACTATTGCTCCAACTCCTAAATCTCCTTCCGTCACAAACGTGCCTACGCAGTTGATGAACAGTTCTGGGCTTGAACTGGCAGCCGCCATGAAGGTTGCTCCGGCTACGTCGGATGCCATGTCTAAGCCTAATAAAATTATACTGCAGTTTTATAAAATAGATTGGAGAAGTTCCACGAAATAGTTCTGGTAGGATTTTAATGTTTACACTGTCATGCTTCTTAACAGAACCATCTTATTGCGTTGTTGGGTATTAAACCGATTATATTTGATATCTGTTTGAAAATGTATATCTTATTATGAACGTTTAATGAAATACTCGATTCGATATCACATCCAATCTTTACGATATAAATATATAAGAATTAGAATGTGCAAGGACTTTCTAGCTATATTAGTTAAGACAGATCGTAGTCGTAAATATGGGTAATATAATCACATCCGTCGTTGACTCCTCTAGACTGCAAGGCAATTGGAACAGTGAAAGCATTTTCATCTGGTAAAAGTAATGTCGAACCGTAATTGAACTTGATTGGAAAAGTGCTATTGAAAAGATTCATAAGCTTGAAGATTCAATGAACACGGTCAGTGTCCTGTTATACTATACAACTACTTCCATCACGAACTCTCATTCTTCTGATATCATTGATTGATTGTTATTAATGCTGATTATACATCATAACTATTCATCGTACATGATCTATACAAGATCTTTATCTAGATATTATTATACTTTACAATTTTGATACCGCTAAGTTATCATAGTTATAAATATAGCTCTTAAAATAATCTACTGATGTTTAAATTTTGATATCTTTATTTCTGTATTAAATATACTTTAATTTATAGTTTATCATTACTACGCCGTTTGAAGCAATAAAATTCCAATATACCGGAATTATTAGATACTTGTTATACACATAATACGTAGGTGTGTCTTAAGTTTATGATCTCTACAAGTTATTAAAGTGTAACAAATTTTTTATTCGTAGTGAGTTTGGCTAACCAAAAAATATCAAAAAATTGCTTAAAACTTAAAAGAGAATTTAAGGTTATCAAATTTCTCTCATATAGTGATGAGATTAAATTTATCTGCAAATTTAAAACAAGCAAATTTTAGCTACTATAAACAAAATATTTAGTTGTATTTTGTGTACTCAACTGCCAGAACTTTATTTTTGTTTTCTATTATTTTCGTTTTTTTTTGTCAAAGGAGTAAAAATGTTTAATGCTAACAAATTGGACTCAAAATAATCTTTTGAAGTGTGAATATGTGATTAGAACGTAGTGTACGATCTTATCTATAAAACAACTGTTTACTAAAGACTACAATTCGTTTCAGATTTATTTAAGATTAAAAAAAATACAGAACCAAAAAATAATTTTGGTTTGAAATTACTGCTATGAAGTAACTTTATGTTTGAATATAAATTATTATACTTATTTTTTAATATAAAACGTAAAGACATTCACAAATATCAATTAGCATACATAATATTAGTTAAGCATCATTGCACTAATATAATTTGCACTAGTTCTGGTAAATGAAATATGTTTATGTAATTTTCCTCTTTGATTCTGTTGTAGTATCAAAAACAAAAAAATAAATAAAAACCTTTTCGTACTACGTCGCTACATAAACATCTTTTCATACTACGTCATGAAAGAAAACATTGAATTTAATACATGAAAATAGTATCAGAAACTTTGAATTCGGTAAGTACATTGTAGTATGTACAATGCAATAAAGAAACTGAATATATTCTATGATATTCAAGGAACATCAGTTGCTTGACATAAAAGATAATATTAATTGCGTACAATTTAGAAAAAATTGCGTTCTTATATATGCGAGGCCACTTACGTTCGCATATTATCTCGATCGCCGGCACGAAGTATTGTTCGCAGACGGTGCCCAGCAGAAGGAAACAGTATATCGCCAGTACACAATGAATTAGAATATAACCCTAGCAAAATATATAACAATTCATAATAAATTTTATGATATTTTTTTTATATTCTTAAATTTCAAATGGTTCATTCGCAAGCTTATTACATCTTAAATATCAAAAGTTTAATTTTCTAATGTTTTTTTTTTGCTTAAATATTATTATTATTTCAAATAATATATTAAAATTTAAAAATATATATTTAAGAAATAAAATTGTACTTTTTTTAGTCACTTACATGCTGTCTTTGAAATCTCGTTAGACCATCGGATGGAAACTCCAAAATAGCTGCCGGAGTACAATTAGCATTGCTTTCCACTAAGGCTAACAGGTGACGACTTGAATATGATTCACCTGTTTTAAGTATATCAAATAAGGCTTATTAATAAATATGGTTTTATTTAAAATTCCTATATACATACGATCTATATAAAAGGGCAATATTTTCTACAATGCTAAAAATGTATCCCTAAGTCCTTGTGAAATACAATTTAGGAAAAATGTAATAAGATCCTTTTCAAAGGTCAAAGAGAACATACTTTACCTGGGCTAATATTATTTAAATGATTATTTTCAGCATTGCTGGTTAATAGGTAGTACATAGACGGGATACCAAGAAAAAATATCACTCTTATAATAAAAGCCACTCTATATTTACACTCACTAGTCCTTATCAACATTTTGATAGCCATTAATAATTTAAAAAAGTAACTTTTGCTTTTTCGGTTTTGGCCTTTGGTCAAATAAAGAATTCGAATAATTGGCCGTATATACAGTTCAATGTCATTGGCCAATATTTGTGGGATATGGTCTAACACGAGGTATTCGGATGCCAATCGAAAATGCACTATGTTTTACCACCAAGTCAAGCAATTGTATATCAATAAGTGCTATCGGTTAGGAGGTCTTTATCAAACTTATCGGTTGTTAGTAAATATAACAAAATCTCAGGTAGCTGATATCTAATGGGTATATTCCGTTTGATATTAAATGTTTTCGTCATATTTAGGCTAAGTGATTACTGTAATAGTATAAACGTGGATAATGTTCTATATCCACAGATAAAAAATTAGGATCTGTTTGTGTATTTAATAAGAAACCCGTGTAACCGTCCCATTACGAAATTTGTTATTCCTAGAGAAAATAAAAATATTACAAATGATTCCTTAGATTTCTAAATAATAACAATGAATTGATAAACACAAAACATCCAGCAGTCGTTTCAAATTCTTAATCATTCCTGATTCCATAACTACTTATATTTGGATAATAATCATAACTAAATCAAATTGATTAATAGTAATTTAAATTAAATCTGCTATTATTTATAATAACGGAAATGGATTTGGTAACTGCGTAGTGTCTTAACAATGTCTTATCCACCGATTAAGTTGTTATAGTTTCAAGGTTTAACTTCGACACTGTTATCACGTAAAAACATTCCAATAAAATGTTGGCTAATCAATCGATTGTTAATTGTAAGTGGGTAAAATTCCACTACTTAAATTAGTCTAACTTATATAGTATATATTATGAAGTTCAGACAACTTAACTTAAAAAATTAGATTTAATAGAATTCAATAAATGAACCTTTTTCATAGTCTTCTTGTCGTACATTCTCATGTCTAAAAGTTCAAGAAGTGAGAGCAAGGCATTTTTTTAGGTTAACGTGCTTTTTTCCGCTTTCTGTATTGGCAAAATACTACTAATAAGAGTACTTACAAAATAATGAAAAAGTAAAGGGAAAATAAACGTAGGTCTCGGAAGAAATTGAGAACCACAGGGCTGAAACACCCGGAAAAACTATAAAGAATATAAAGACAGCCCGACTGTGCATCAAATTTCAACAGAACCTACAATACAAACTTAGTGAACGCCATAGAAAACTAGATAAAAACAGAAAGTTCTTTTCTATTAGTGGAGCAAACAAGAAGAGGTAAAAAAATATTAAGTAGGCATAAGTACATAAGTTTCGTTAATAGGGGAAATTTACATTAATATATCTACATAGATAAATATTTCAAGTATTCAAAGAGGTTAAAAAGAACGTTAAGGTTATCTGTCGTCAATTTGAATTGAATTTGTTTGATAAGGTTATGTAATATTACAATTTATATAAACAAATAAAAGAAATAATTACAACTAAGATTTTTTAATGAAGCCTATATTGCATTTACGACACAGCAAGTGACTGTTTTAAATTATTATTAAAACCCCTATACCTAATTTATTGAAGTCAAGATATTAGAAGCGTTTATTAAAATATATTAAATAAATAGAAAATAATATTAAAGGAGCAAAAGTTTGAACTCTCAAACTTCAGAATACCGCTTTATAATTGCTTCTCAAATTCATGAAACTGATTAATCATATGAATTCTTAGGATAAAACGATATTTATAGTTTTAGTTATAAAATTTTGTGAGTGAAACTATACACTAAAATTATGTGTATGGTATTAATTATGTGGTTATATTAAAAATAATAATTACAAAATTGATATTTTCTTTTATATTTTGTGTAGCAACGAACTAATTATATTTATTTAAGTTTTTATCATGAAGTAGTAGCAGTTACAACATTTTGTTTGATTATTGGAAACCAGTAACATAATATTTACGAAGATAAGAGATGTAAAGAAAAATACACACTTTGACATGTAACAAGTACTTTCATGACGTTTTTAAAGTAATTAATAAATTTCTTTAACACTAGCTCTACACCCAGTATCAATTTCAGTACAGGAATGTATAAATTTTGAGAGTACATTTACATAAAAATATATATTTTTTCAGATATATGTATATACCGCTTGTCAATTACGGAAAAAATGTTTTTTTTTAGATATTCTTACTAAGTATTTAATTATTTTCACTTTCATATTTTATTCAGACAAAATTATCTCAAAATGTAATAAACTTTCGTGACTATTTCTTATAGAAACAGATAAGTACTTTTAGAGAGGTAATAACTGACAAAACCTATCATAAAAATGTTTTCGATAGCATTATTATTATTATTTTTTTACGTTAAAATTTCATTCAACACAGAACGAAAAATAATTAAAAAATTATTACAACTCTTAGAAATATACATGTTTAAACCAGCATTTTCTTTATATGATGACCGTGTAATCATCATTCAAACATCTACTAAGGGGACGACGGAGATGTGGGTACGCGTATTTTTGCACGTAGACCTAAGAATTTCAGCTTGTACAAGCAAGATACTTTTTCAAGTGACAGCATTATTTAATGACACAAAATTATACCTCGCTCTTTGGTTGATTAAGGCAATTGAGTGGTTAATATTTCTGTAAATAGCTCTAATGAAATCGTAATAAAACTAATTTGGTTTATACAATTCTCGACAGCAATATATTTTTTTAAAGTCTTTTATTTAATTGTCGATCGACAAAATGTTATGTATTTGTAAATATAAGTAAAAAAAAAAGTTTTGTAATAACCAACTAATATAGTGATTAGCCAATCACTATATTAATTAGTAGCTTCTTAGCCAAGAAGCTATTTAAATATTTAGTCCATTCCGAATTACGTGTTCAATTATAGTGTTGAGTCATAGAGCGACGGTATGTAAGTTCAGGTACTTCAATAATGTGTAATTAAAATTAATTGTAATGTCGCGTGCCGTCGGAGGGTAATGGAGACTCTGAGGAAAAGGATCGGATGAACTTTTAGCCCGACAGATTAGTAAAATCACGGCTGGTGTTCATGTCAAGGATCAAGTTACTATAGTTCGTAGCATGTCACAATTGGTTCTAAGAATGCCGCTTTGAATTTATGGTCTTATACATATATGAGCAATATATTTTTTGATATATAAAGTTTATGGAAACTACTCTTATAAATAAATGTGTTTTACTTACATATATACAATAACAAAATAAATCTTGTTTTGCGTCGGATAATCATTATTTACATTATAATGTTTTTTTAATGAAATTTTTATACAAAATATCATTATTTTCTTATTACTACAATTTGAAATACGATGCAACGTATACAATCCACTAACCAGACCAGATTAATTCAATAAGTAAAATAATTTAGCATTCAATTACAATTCCTATACAAGGACCACATCGGCAGGATTTGTGCGCGGAGTCACTTCAGCATTGCGTCCGAGCGCGCCCGACGTACGTGTATTGTATAAAAATAAATAATTGGCTCCTGTATTCTTCTTTTGACGAGCTCTCCGCCATTTCCCATTATGTGCCGCCGAGCGCTGGCCGCGGCATTTGGACGCCACTGACAACGCTCTCGGTCGTATCCGTGTGATCCCTCCGCCAACGAGATGAATGCCTCCGAGCGAGGTACGTCTGCTTTTTGTCATGGGTACTTGTCCCCAGCCGGGACTGTGAAGTGCACACCGCGTCACAAGGTTATACAGCGAAACAGGTCGGAAGTGTGTCTAATTCCCTGTGAATGGCTAGGTCACACTATTGCGATTCTAATGGGCAGGGGAGAAGATTATATCAGCAGCCTGTGTGCCTGTTATGCTAAGTGAATGTAGTGTGTAAAGTCCGTGAGGCCAACTCGCGATTCGTAAGTATGGAAGAGTGAAGAATCGTCATGGCCAAACATGTAACAGGTATGTGCGGTGGCGAATCAAGGGACTTTGGGTATCCTTTAAGTTATGGCCTCGTTAACAAATAATTGATTTTGTTTGCCTTAACTCGGAAGAGATCCTTACAAATTCACGAATTACGGGTGTGGCTGGGGACAATAGGTATTTACAGACCAATTAGTGCTGACTGTATCAAAAGGTTAAAATGTTTTTATATAGCCTCTCCCATATTCGCCAAAGTTCACTTAAAGGTTAGCAGAAAATCATAAAAAGTAATATTTTTCATTTGTGTCATGCTTATACTACGTTCATCTTATATTCACGATCAACTGTACTGGCTACCTGGTAGGTATTTTTAGTTTCTTAAATTGCTGGTCGAATAAGAGTTGTACAATTGGTGACTTGACATTCATATGATGTAGCCTTGTTAATCTCCTAGCAAATATATTTTTATAATCATAATTTTAGCTTATTTTATTATCATAACACATATTTATACTATATTTAAATTACAGAAAAAGAGAAATTAATAATTTTTATTCTTTGTCCCTTATTTATACTGTAGTTGATGAATTACGCTTTTGATATATAAAAGTAAATTCAAAAGAAACGAATTACAAAAAAAAAAGATTATTAAAGAATTATTAAATGGTAACATTTAATTTAATATACACTTGTAAATTTTATGGAGTTTAAAATTTTAGTTTGATTTTATGCAATAATAATAATTGGCTGATGCGTATACATTGAATTAGCGTATTTGTTTTTGAGACAAAAAGCGAAATCTGAATAATTTGACATTGTAATGGCAAAAGCAAATGTATGACACCGTAGAATATTATTTCAAAGTGGTCTCTTTGGTCAGGTTTAAGATAAAAGAATTGGTCATTAAATATTCAATGAAATAATGCTACATTCTCTTCAGTATCTTATTGTGGATATTTTATCCAGTAATTTATAACGGCAACTGTGCCTAATGTTAGAAGAAGGGGAGGAGAAGATCGTCACCTCATCCGGCTATCAATTGACCAATTGTTAGGGCTGCCTGGTTCAGGTTTTCTTAGACTATTTTTAGTTAATGAATATCCTACGATTATAGCAATTACTAATTGTATCTATGAGGCTTGCCGATCTCAGAAAATAAAACTGTCAGAAAAATATTTGTAAGACATAAGGTGAAAATATTATTTTAATTATTTAGTCTATTAAATTTGTTTCTTATTAGAATTTTGTTTTTAAAATGAAGACTATAAGTAATTAAGTTTTAGAATAAAGAAATACTAACTACAATAGGGAGTAGTAGGGACCATAGAACATATTAATATTTCAAATTACCATACGATACCGCCAAATAGTATGTAACAATGAGATGTGCTTGTCCACTGAGAATTTCTAGAAAATAGCGGTCAATAGAAAGAGCCTAATGTAAGAGGAGTTAATGCGGACTTCCTGTCTTCTTTCATATGTCAATTTCCTTCGTAGTGCAGTCGATGATATCTCAACGATGTAAGACACGCACTGTTTGATGTTATGTCGCAACTTATTTTAAGGTAAGGATATTAGTTAATGTCTTCAAAATATAGGACAAATAACATGCTTGTTACAATAAGGTGAATCATTGACGATATATTGATAAATTATTACTTGATATGTTATTGTGGTTTAAATAGCTCAAGGAGTAAAACCGTTTAGTAATATATTAACATCAAATAATTATTAAATCTACATAATACAAAAGATGACGAAAATACTAGATGTATATCTAAAGCTTTATAAACCTATGGAACACGTTGACGCTATTTTCTAAAATCAGTTAATCCGGTTAGGCAAGTTGTCGTTCATTTGAGACAATTTGCCTCTCCATTAAGCTATTCGTTGGATCGTTTTAGTGAGGAAGCTGCATTGTTTGTTTGTCATCAACCATGTTCTTGCTTAACAGTATGTATATGCGAGTAATATTTTCATAAATTTGACTGGATTAATTTTATACCCTTATGTTAATTCATACTTTTTGTTTAACGTTGTTATTACACAAAATGCGTTGAACAAAACATAAAAAAAATATAACTACGAATAATATGCTATGAAAAATTACGACATCATTTTTTAATTTGCCTACGCATATTTAGTTCCTATTTTTTTAAATAAACATTTATTCTTATTTGTAACCTATTTATATCTATACTCATATACATTTTTACGAGTATAATTCCATTCCTTTAATATAGAAAAATAAATTCTTGTCATTTTATGAATAGAATAGAAAATATCTCCCTTTTTATACATATATCACTAAACATTAAAATTTTCTTACATGTATCTTTTAAGAGTAGGTATGTACTCGTCACACTGCTAGCGTAGAGTATGTTACAATATTTCATAAGAAAACAATAATTTAAATGTCTCTTTCACATCTCATAGATCACGACAAACCTTAATAATGAAAAATAAAAGTTGATTTTTATACGTATTTTTTATGTTTTATGACTGTTTTCCTTTGTTTCAACTTGTTGTACATCACCAAAACTCGTAGTTTATTGTACGTAATTGTAACAGAGGATAATACTACATATTTATTAATGGCTATTTCAATTATTAAATTATAAATTCACAATAATGTTACAATGCACACAAGATTAATGTAGGTCCGATACTAGAAATTTTTTGTTTTTCGCTAACGTGTTCTTTGGGATTTAGTTTTTATTTATACAAAAGTAAATTGTACTATGTAAATTTAGTGTAACTTCATAAATAAAACAATTTTTATTTTAATGCTACTGGAAAGACCGGTTATGTCTGAGACAGACCAAAGATGTGAACTAAATAAATGTCAAAACAAATTTTGACATTTATTTAGTGCAAGTCCATACACATAATTGTGTCTTTTTAATCTTATATTAATATATACATATAAATTAATATAGGGCCATGTTAATATTCTATATCAATAAATTAATATGGTGTCAAAGTCAGCCCGACAATGTAGCTTTATGTCTAAAAAAGACATTAAAAGATATTTTTATAATATTATGGGCACAAGGTTGACTTATCATGCACTATAGTGATATATTTTTTCATGAGGTAGTGGTTACATTCGTATTCTACGAAGTTTTCTTTTTATGAATAGAATAGTAATAGTAAAGAAAATGATAAATAATTGAACATTGTATTACATTTTATTTTCTAATATTAATTAATTCGTACTAGATAATGGATTGCTCTATTGTTAAATTTATTAGGCAATTAATTTAAATTACTTCGCATGCTACCATTAAGTTTAGCTTTCATTTAATTAAGATAAGATCACAAATACTCGCGATTGTCTCAAAAGTGAAAATTTCTTTTTGAAAATATATCAATCTCTCTCTACTTCATATCTATGTATATACAAATTACTATACGTATTTATGCATGTTACAGACCTTGATTGATATTTGATACTAAATAATATATTAATAAAAATCTGAAAATTCTATATAGAAGAAAGAAACCTAAAACATACAATGCCTTTCAAGCAAAACAAGAAGTGCCAGCACAATCACCACGCGTCAAACACCCACTTATACTTGTATGTTTTAAAAACACACATAAACGAAATTCTAACAAATAGAAAATGCGTCACTCCAAATATTTTTATTTAGGATTCTGTCCAGTTAAAGTAAGGGTAATCAGAGATACACGTATCTGCAACACAATACGGTAAACTATTGATTTTTTCAGCATAAGTCTTTAGATTTTCGTAAATTATGCAAAAAAAAATTTTTTTCTAAGTGTCAAAGACATTTCATGATCGTATTGCGTAACAATGTTTAAGTTCCCGGTTTGTGATTCTCAGTTTTTATGAATATGCAATAGAAACTATGATTATTTCTTATCTAATCATATGCGCTCACGCACGTTACCGTGAATCTATTGAGTTTCGATTTTTTCTCTTAATTCCTTTTACTTGTGACAATACTGTACAGCTGTTTCTTAATATATTTTTTATTATATCAACATAATACACAATACACCTCTTTATAAAAAATAAGAAACACTTTTTAATTAAGATTTTAACATGGAATTAGAAGAAAACAGGTTAAAAACGAAGAACATATTGTACACGTTGACTGTGAAGTAATTTTACGTATTCAATGCGGGATTTGCATAATTTGAACTCGTTACTATATTGTTAATTCGTAACTCATCATGTCACGGTTAAATGAACAAGCCAATGTAAACTCTATGAAGTCGTTATAAACTAGACTTATTATTAGAAAATATCTTTAATGTTTGTTTTTTTAATCTTACAATAAAATTGAAGTTTCGTTAATTGCGTGTAAAATTTTGTTCTGTGAATTAATGAGATTTAGATTAATACATATAATTTATTATTTCTGATTCTGATTTGCTTACGTCATAGATGGGTACCTCCGCAATTGCACGCCTCCTGCCATCGACGACTTTCCGGCGGGACTTTTCACGGAGCTGCAAAGACAACATGGTGCCATTGTACTTCATGCGCTAATCTCCATCTACCTTTTTTTGGCACTGGCAGTTGTCTGCGACAAGTTCTTCGTACCCGCAGTAGATAGGATATGTACAGGTAAAGATTGTATTTATAGTGTTAAAATTACAGAAATAATATAATTGAACTTCTACATCTTTAAATGAGGCATAAAAGTTTAAAATATTTGTTAATAATCATTATATCAATTAATCGTGTTTTTTGTTGCTATCAATATTTTGTTATAAGTCCTATATTTTGGTTAGGTTAAAATATATTCAATAAATCTGTATGATTGATATCTTTTCTCAGCTCTTAATATGACGAATGACGTCGCTGGTGCCACATTTATGGCGGCAGCGACTTCAGCACCAGAGCTATTTGTCAATGTTATTGGAACTTTTATTACTGAGGGTGACATAGGAGTTGGTACCATCGTTGGGTCGGCTGTATTCAATATTCTTGCAGTGGCTGCTTGTTGCGGTATAGGAGCTGGGATGGTAATTGATACATAATTTTTAGAGTTACATTTTTTGAACTCCCAAATACTAAAATAACAGATATTTGATTTCTTGTTGCATAGTGTATTATATTATTTAATATCAAGGCTTATTTGGGAATAAAGATGTAGATGAAATATATTTGAATAAATTTTACGCTTCAAAAAAACATTTCAGGTAGTACCTTTGGATTGGTGGCCATTAACCAGGGACTGTCTCGCATATGGCATCACTGTTTCTATTTTGATTTGTATAATGCATGACGAATATGTGCAATGGTATGAAGCCTTCTTTTTGGTTCTTCTGTATGGAGTTTACATTTGCATTATGTACTACGACAAATCAATTCAAAATTTCGCTAAAGGTAATACTATAGATATAAAGAATTCTTTTTTTATAACCTTCTTTAATATGTAGAAAGAAATAAATAATTTTATTTGCCCAGGGAGTTGGACGTGTGTGTCCAATATGTTAAAAAAAGACAGTGAAAAGCAAGAAACACCTTCGTCTTTGGAAAATGGTTAGTAAATTCTTAACACTTAATAATTTGCTAAATTATTTGACAGTTTTCCATAATTTACGACATGTTTGCAGAAAATAAGGAAAAAAAGTCAACATCTTCCATTAAGAATGAATCATTAGTAGAGCATCACCAACATAATGGTAATGTCAAAAACATAACTCTTTATGCAGATACAAATGAAAAGAAAAATGTTATTGATACTGAACTTCAAATTGACAAAGCTAAAATTGAAGAAACAAACGAGGAGGCACACAGAATTAGTAATATGGAAATAGCTACACCTGAAGATGGAAATCGTGAAAACATTGAACAAGGAAACAAAGAATCGATAGATGAGTATGAACACTCTCTGTGGAAATGGCCATCAGGAAGAAGTAATCTCACAAAGGTAAAATATTATAAGAAAGTAGTGATACGCCTCAGAACCATACTAAAAACTTACCTTATTTATGAATTTTCAGATAACATGGATTATTACATGGCCGATACATCTCGTCTTTTTCTTTACGATTCCAGATTGCGAGAAACCGCGATTTAAGAATTGGTTTCCTTTAACTTTTATCATGTGTATAGTTTGGATAGGCTCACTTTCATACATCGTAGCTTGGATGATAACTATAATTGGTATTTATATTATTACATTGCTATATTACTGGAATTTTTATATAACTAAAAGGAATGAATATTAATTTTATAATCACTTATACTATTTTTTAACATTTTATAAATCATAAATTTTTTGTTTGTTTTATCAATCAATTTTTTGTTTATTCTAGGTGATACCTTAATGATACCAGATTCAGTTATGGGAATAACATTTTTAGCAGCGGGTACATCAGTACCCGAAGCAGTATCAAGTGTTATAGTTGCTAAACAAGGTAATTTTTCTAGATATTTATAAAACATTTTGTATAAAATTGAAAGTTATAAAGTTTTCTTTCTATTTTTCAGGACATGGCTCAATGGGCATCAGTAATTCGATAGGATCAAACACGTTTGATATTCTTCTGTGTCTAGGTCTACCGTGGCTTATTAAAGCTTCATTGACACCCGCTGAACCTGGTCATTACTGGGTTAGATAACATTCATACTTTTTTTTGCGAAATGTTTGCTATTACGCCGCGAATGTTTAAGTAAATTTTGCCAAGCGATATGGGCCCTCTGTTCGTCTAAGAATAATCACCATTAACTAATCAGTTACTAATTAGATAATTTGTTGCTTGAATGATTAAAGTTATGACTTTATATGTATGGATAGAAAGTAAAGTATTATAGAAGTTGCTATTGAACTAATGTGTGATTTTCATAAACGAACAATTGAATACTTGTTTTTATTTTTACGCGTTTTTCACTTTTGCTTTGTTCGTGAACTAAAATTTATTTATTTAACAGGTGAAGATAAACTCTATGGGTCTTGAGTATTCGGCGATATCACTGCTATCAACTTTGTTGCTGCTTTACCTTACGTTTTGGTTCAACAAGTTTAAGCTAGATGCAGCTGTTGGAAGGGCTTGTTTAGCCATGTATGCCATGTTCTTAGTTCTTGCTACTCTTATCGAGTTAAATGTTTTCTTCCCAGTAAATGTTCGCACTTGCAGGAGAAATGAATTAAAATCTTAAAGTATAAAAATGCTAACTAATTGGTTTTTCTTAAAGATCATTATTTGAAGATACTCGTACAACGCTAAAATTTCAAATTATTACTATTTAATATTATTTAATTACCCACTTGAATGTACAATACGTTTAGCATAGGATGTTTTGATTAAAGTATTTTCTTTTATACAAAATATTTTTATTAAGTATCATAGTTTCTTTTATCATATGAAGCTCCCGAACAAGATATTTCCAAATTATCTTTAGTTTGTGTGGAAAGAAGTGTTTATTTATCATTGTTATATAAAATAGGACTTTGATTTAGTACTACTTTTCATGTAAACAGCAATAAAAAATGTAGTTTAATTAAAATAGACAAGAATAATTGAGATCAAGATATTTTGTTTTTAAGATATATATACCCTTATTAATTTCTACACTATGTTGTTTTGCTGTTAATCTATGTGCGCTTTTTAACCGAATTTAAATTTCAATGTTTATTTTAATGTCAATTTAATATTTTTCTTCCTCTTGCATACTTGATCGTAAATAAGATATTGAATAAAAAAGGAGTTGTGTAAATAAATACAAAATAATTCAACTGTTGATAATTTTATTATATATAGATTTTGATTCTTTTTTTTCTTATTTTGTATATATTTTTATGTCTTACATTAAACACTTTTATTATCTAAAATGCTATATGAAATATTATTTTTTCTATTAATTTAAGTCTGTCTCTAGAGTAAAAGTAAGAAAAAATATTAATTTATATCTACAGCTGCCTTTTTATTGAAATTCGCCAATTTTATATTATAATTTATTTCTGAATATTATATATTGATTAAGAAATTCATTATTAATGTTCATTGTTCTCAATATATATTTATATATAAAATATAATTTTTGTGCATTGATCTACATAAACGATAAAATACTTATATTAAGGGGGTAATGTTTGTAGATTCTTTTTATGGAGTTAATTTTCGTAGATTTTCATCAAGCATAAATAGAATGGGTTTTTTAATAAATTGGAGAAGACGTTAATGGTATGTAGACTGAAAGAAAATTTCTTGGAAAGAAGGAATTTATAAAATCGTTGCATAAGACTTCTAGTTATTATGTCCGGTGTGGTAATTATTGTCTTTGAACAGTTTTAAGTCTCAAAATTACACATTTGTTGTCCTTTGCTTTTTCTTTGGACTAAAATGATGACAGGAATTAGGACAGAACTGCACTTACTTACGAAGAATTAAGGTAAAATTGAAAACGAGTATGGGTTCTTAAAAACTTTTAACAATACACTAAATTGAAATTTAAATTGTAACTTGGCTTTAGTTAATACATTAGTTACAATATGTGAGTGTGTACCTATTCACTCTCGGATTATCTTTTTAGTAATCTCGGAAGTGGATATCTTTTTAGGGGACTATATCTTGACTTTACACAGTCTATTCCTATTCCAAAGACCGTGCAAAGTGGAGGCGTGTATGTAGGAAGGCAGAACCTGGCTGAAGCTGGGAAATTGCCAAGAAAAAGAAGACACAGTCTATTCCTATGCACTGTAATGGTGTTGTGTGTGAAAAAAAATCGTGCATACGTTGAAGGGATTTATTTTTTCGACAGTAGAAAACAACTCCTAATAGTACATCTTCTTTAAATTCACGATAACTTTATTTAAAGAAAGAAAAAATAATATTACAAGTAAATTCAATTTAAATAAAAATAAGCATAGCCATGGCTTGTTTTTTTACATAGAATCTTCACAATTACTAGAAGAAAACAATTTTAAGCTGTTCACTATGTATTTATCTCAAGAAAACTCTTAAAATTACAAATTAGAAACAAATAATACCAAGTTAGGTTTTTCGTGGCAAATTTCTATTAAAAAAATGTATTGTTTTGTATTTGGTTATTCTTAGAAGAATGTAAGAAGGCGATGAAGGTTATTAAATTACCAAATATTTAATAACACAAACAATATTATTAATACATGTAATTATTGTTGCTGTTCCTGCGAGGTATAAGGTTGGCTTCGATTCCCGTTTCATCCTTCTGTAATGGTTAAAAAATAAGATTTAGTTTAGAAAAAATACAACGAAGTAACAAGTTCAACACATATGTCTTTGGACCCATTTACATGTCTTTAAATCCATTTAATATAAATATTATTGTGTACCTATTAATTCTGAATACATTTTTTTTTTTTAATATTTAAAAAAAATTAATCACGGTACTGCGTATGTTGAATGCTGTTTATGTTAATTTAAAGTCAATAAGTATGAATGAAAAAGACTATCAGTTAATATATAAAACCGTTCAGATAGATTACACATACATGGAGCACCTTTCTTAACTTGAACTGACTCTACAACTCAAGTTACTGTACTTTATTATGATTTATATTATAGGCTTTCTTAGATGCTTTTCTTTTATATTCCTACCATTAAGGCAGCACTTGATCGAAGATGTTCCATTTCTCTTGCGTGTAACTCAATATCGTGTTGCGTTAGACGTGGTCGACGACAGTGTACACTTTGGGGCGGCAAAAACCGATGTATCACCGGTGTTAAGAGGTCACGGTGAACCTTTTTAATAAACAGAAATATACATAACAAAGCAACCCAGTATAAAGTTAGTACTTCAATAGAAAAATATTACCATCGCAGGATCATTAAATTGCGTAAAGTAGGACACAAGAGTCCCGACAGCGATACAAACTAACATTCCAACTAAAGTGTAATAGAGGTAGCTTAATCTGTACAGAAAAAATGTCCCCGACCTGAAAAGAAATTATAAAATGTTGACAAGAATATGAACTAAAACAAAATGGATCTAGATAATCAATTTTTTTATAATGATTATAGGAATGCAAATAAATAAATTGAATTTCGAGAAACACAATTTAAATCAGATAAGTGTAGGGGAAATAAACTATTTTAACCTTATTGTAGGTGCAGTAGGTATTTTCCACCCGCCTGTCGACTAGTGAATTAATCAATTACAAGAAATTGCATAAGTCTAGGGACCGAACGGTGGTATACATACTATTGTGCCCACATGTGTGTGGAAATGTGGAACTACTATTTATTTTATATGTATCTTTCTTTGAGTACAAGTATCCTTAAGTCAAAAATGTAAAAATTATCTCAATTATATAATTTTGCTAAAGATCTTACCAGAAGTATCTAATATCATAATCAAAACCTCTCTTTCCTTTTTTTCTTTTTCTAGTTAAAAAATAATAAAATGTCGGCATGAAATCGAAGTATTAGTTCTCAGACAAGTATTAAAGTATAATTACTATTGTAAATTATTTGGTTTCTTAAAACTTTCGAAAATAAGAAAAACTTAATATAAAAAATCCAACTGTCGATATAATTAAGTGAAATTATTGTATAAGATTTCATTGAAGGTAGATATTTTATCCATAAACTTAAAGTATGAAATATAAATCAATCTGCTTCTAAATGGTTGCAAAAATTTTTGTTTCATAGAAACTTTATTCCCCTTGTCATTCTATTACTGAGATAAGATCCCCTTCTTTAGCTAACGGAAGTAATTAATAACAGTACCTATCAAATTCTACAGTTGTGTGTGGCGGTGATGTAGTCGGCAGTGTATAGTTAGTTGCACAACCGGACACGTCAACAGGCTTCGGGGTTATCACGATCTCTCCGCGGAGCATTGCCGCCTGTGTGCCCAGTGAGATCCATCCAACTAACAGAGTAGATGAAATGCCACCAACAAGCGCCCCCTATATCATAAAACACTTTTAATTTTTATAAAAGACATTGGTAACCTTTAGCGAAGTTTGTTCTATATTTCAACATAGAAATTACCGTATTATTGATCCATGGCAGGAATAATCCCATACTGAATAGACCAAGCAAACTCCCAGCAGTTATACCAGCCAGGCTTTTGCCAGCTTGAATCAATGCTCCCATGTGTTCAACAAGAAAAACAAGCGCAACGCAAATTCCACCTAATATGATAAAATCACACTTATATAACTTCACCAACATTTTTATTTTTCACGAAGAATAATGATGAAGATAACATATTTTATAACTTTTTTAGTATCCAAAATCTTACCAATAACAACCACTATTATTTTCATTATGAAGCTGGCAGTTCTTTCGGATATCGGTTTGTTGTAAGCTGGTCTGATCAAATCTTCGAATATAACTCCACATAACGAATTAAGTCCCGTAGACATGGAACTGCAATGACGTTGTAAATAATACCAATTTCATAAAAACATAACGTTTTTTATTTTAACAAAGTAATAACGTGATATCATGTGCTTATTTTTAATAGTAACATGTTTAAATTTTGATTTGTTGAATGACTTTTCTACATTTTTAATTACAGATCTAGTAATATAGTTCTCACCGAGACTGTACCTCAAAGCGGCGCTGAAGACACCGCTCATGAAGATCCCTGGTAGTGCTGGTATTGAACCGGTAATCGTCATGACAAAATATGGTAGCAATTGATCACTTTTCCGTATAGACCCAGCGGTTAGAGGGTCGCATGTGGCGAATGTGGCATATATAACTAGCCCCGTGTAACAACACAGCGATACAATGATGAATATTCCTGCTGCCATTATAAATATCGTTCTAAAAATTCCGGATTTAATAAGTGTTATTTTTTCCAAAACAACTAAATAAAGCATGAAAATTAAGGATTTGACAGAAATGTACTTGATTCTATAAAAGTACAAAGATATTTTTATGTTAATCTTTGATTTTAGGAAGGTTCTATATCGAGTCGGAATCCCTGATCTACAGTTTGGTAAAATACTGTATAATAAAAATTCTTTAAACTTACATTCTAGCCCTCTTCAAAGAAGATAGTGCAAGGCAGCGCTGAATCATTGCTTGGTTGACAGAACATGACGCTAGCCAGCTGAAGTAATTTCCAAAGACCGTAGTCCAAAAAGTATGACGAATTGTGGGATCCATGTCCATTCTATAGAATAAAAAATATAACCGGAATTAAAATATCAAAATATTTACGCAAAAAGAACGATTAGGAAAAAACGACAGATTATGTCCTCTGGCACGTTTTTTGTTTAAACGATAAATATTGTTTTAAGTCTATTTAACGTAGTTTTAGTTGCTAGAATTGGAGAATAGCGGTTCTTAAGGTTTATTTACATGAAAAAGTCGAGACGGTCTCCTTCTTCATTAATTCTGATCACCTCTGATACTCCTCCAAGCCTCCAAGTTCCATAGACGAGTACGAAAACCACGCCAAAATACATTAATATTGTTTGTAATGCATCCGTCCACACAACGGCTCTAAGGCCACCCTGTAATTTAAAGATAGAATCGATTAAAAATTTAAGGATACATACTGTAATAATTATAAAGTATATAGTGTAATAATAATTTCTTGGGGGTCTGTTTGGTTTTTCTATGACGCTTATATTGTACCTTATCAAATTACTATTTTTTTATAATTTATTAAATTTCAAAATAGACTCTGAACTACATTCGAATCTAAATATTTTTAATCGAGTAAAATAAGAAAAAATAAATTAATGTTAACAGTTTGAAGAAAAAACAGTTAGTGAACATTAAATATGTCCATAGACCCATTCCAATAATTGAGCAATAAAATCTTGAAAATTTTCCTAAACACACACACATTTATATTTGCACAATGCCCCAACACAATGTCAATGACAGTTCTGTTTAGAATACAATAGGTCTATTTCAATGATGGTAGTGATTTAGTCGACCCCATTCTGGTTGAAGAGGATTCCCCGATCGTAGATTCGAAGAGTCGATTATAGAGCGGATATATTAAAGCGAATATACTTACAAGTGTAGTATAGAAGATACAAACGATACAAACGATAGGTGTAATCATATGTAAATTCACTCCAGTAACTAAAATGACAATTATATTTCAGGTGATTATAACATTACAGACAGAAATGTTATGCCTACAGCAGAAGAAATATTAATTTATCAATTAGAGAACACGAAAATATCTATCTATGTATAAGTTAGCAAAATTTAGGATTGGTTTGAAATTATTTTAACTTTACATTATATTTAATAATACGTATCTAATATAATTTATAATACGTTTTAAAGTTCAGTACAAAATTAACAAAACAAGAAGGCAATATTACTTGCGGTAGGTAATTATTGTTTTTTATTTCCGTATTAAAAAAAATCGTTTGTAAAAGAATGAAGTGAATATCTTACCTTGACTAAATGCTAATGCTGGTACATAAATGACAATTGGTATATACAATAACATT
Organism: Danaus gilippus; assembly: GCA_018231785.1. Taxonomy (NCBI): domain Eukaryota; kingdom Metazoa; phylum Arthropoda; class Insecta; order Lepidoptera; family Nymphalidae; genus Danaus; species Danaus gilippus. Next base: position 26,230 of record DVQO01000171.1, read on the forward strand.
TTTATAATAAATATTATTGATCCTAAAAGACGAACGTTTTGATTGAACCTCAAACGAAGGTACTGAAACAAAAATACCTAATAAATATTTATTTATTATATTATTATTATTATTTATTATATTATCAATATACCCTACACT
>DVQO01000172.1:0-26268 GCA_018231785.1 Danaus gilippus
ACACTATTGTCATTTCTGTTGGTGATCCTATGAAATAAATAAATAAATAAATAAACTTACTACATTACAAAATCTACGGACGTTTGAAATTCTAGCACGGTCTGAGAAAATGTTAATACTTTCCTAGATTTAGGAACCTAAATACATCACGTGGGCCGTCACCCATACAGTTGTATCTGATGAACGTTTTACAGCCCACCCCGGTCACAATTTACCCGGTGTTATCATCTACGTCGCTCACGTACACATCTCTATGACGCATCTCTACGCGCAGGATCAAGTCATGAGAGAGAGCGTGGTCCACTATTATATTACTACTAACATTTACATATATTTTGATATCATTATAATTGTATTGATATTATTATTTAATTCATTTGATTATTTTAATTAATTTGTTTCTTTATTCATCTAACAATCTAAATCTACAACGAACCTGTTTTGAAATCTTAGCGATGATATCACATTTTAATTCTCCCACTTTATAAATATTATAAATTATTTTGCTCGCATCCAATTTCATCTCTCGTGTGAATTTTTCGTACTTTAAGTTGCTTTTGACCAATTTCTTTACGTTCAGTGCCTTTACAACTCCCTGTTATGACTACACACACATTACTACAATATATTTACATATATATTGTTATTGACCAACTAATCCAGCATCTTTAATATTTCTACCAACTGTTCCTTGATATCTCAATACAATAAATGAATAAGCGTTGTAAGGATCATAAGAGTAATTTATAAAATAATTTTCTTAATAAATGACAATTTTATTATAACAGTCATATCATGTATAGAATTTTTTTCCTACAAAATCAAGAGTTTAATACCTTAACAAATATGTATAAGGCCGTATTTTATATCAGATGCTGGTTGTAAATTGAAACTTCAATGTAACTTTTAATCAAATTCTTAGGGCTGTATGTAAATCAGTGTTGACTGTTCATTGAAACGTTACTTAAATATGAGATGACGGCGGCCACAAAACGACGACGTCGGTATTATTGTAACGAATACATTGTAAAACAACTAATTGATGTATGTTATATAGTATTAATGAATTCAATAAAATACCTAAAGTAGTTTCGGATCACTTATCCATTAGAGACCGTACTTACTTTTCAAAAGGAACGCCTTTAACTAAGATCTTACTATTTTGTGACGATAACGTAACGCAATTCTTGTTATATTTATTGTAATAGAGTCACGGTAACGAAATATTGTTGCAATATCATTAAATTACTCAAGTTTTTGAAAGCAATAAAAGCAGATTTTGTACGACAATCTAGAAAATAATTTAGAAGTTTTATCATCAATCACACAAATTAATATTCTAAACAAACTCTATTTAGTCACGAATGATGTAAATACATTAACAAGTTGCTACCATATTACATTAAACAAGAAATGTATATGTTTTACCAATACACATTCAATAATCGTTATTGAAAACGTTAGTAGGGCGAGTTGTTTTATCTCGGCGTCCTTTACCTCTCAAATAACATTATCAGCTCCCAGAGCGGTGAAATACAAGAAACAATAAACGTAGATCGTAAACATACCTTATATGGACATAAATCAAATCCGACCCTGGCTATACGAGACACTTGTTAAATTGCTCATAAAAGTCTTCAACGCAACGAATATGCGTATATTAGAATGGGTTTATGGCATCGGTTGAACCATCGGCGCTTTTGATTGCTTGGGCTGATTTTGACTATCGGATATCGGCTTACATGTAATCATTTAAAACATCGAGCAATCGCATTTATTTAAAAAATATATATTAAAACTGAGAAAAAAGATTAAATGGATTGGTTTGCAGTATTTTTTTGTAATTTTAATGTTTAACATTCACAATCTAATATTGAAAAATACTTATAATTAGGGCTATAGATGAATTTTTTCGCAAAATCAAAATAATTACATACGGGATACAAGATTCATAAAAAATATGTTCAGTGTAAATATCTGTTTACTTGATGAATTAATTACCAACTATGATGTCAGTTTTTTGCTAATTAACAATAGAATATACAAATTTAAACAAATCTTAATTTTAAATGGATACATTATTATAACAATTAAATATGAAAATTTATTATACAGAATTGTATTAAATTAGACGGATTTGCTGGAAATATTATTTTTTTAGGATAGTAACTATAAAAATTATTTAGATTATTGTGTTAGTCTGAAATCGACCATTGGTCATTAACGTGATTTAGGTTTTACAGTCTGTACCGTCAATGTAAGTAAACTTCCATCTTTTTTTATAATTTAATGTTATTATTAATAATAATAGTTATAAAGCGATGTACATATATTAATAAAATATCTGTATAGTTCCCTCAATTAAGTTTATAACAATGAGGGGTCTATTAAAGTGTTGTAAGTGGATTCTAACAGAGTCGGCATCAAGCGGGGCTCTGTTTATAGCCTTACTCATTGTATTATATTACACCTATGCGAAATATCACAATTTTGAGTATTTTATAGCAGTTGTTGTCATGCTCCATAAATATACGTATGCTTTTGTATTCGAGGTGAAAATTAGACAATGCTGCATACCTCAGCCGCCACACAAATCATACAACTTACCTACATAAGAATTCTCTCATGAATTTCTATTTATTAAGGTGAAATTATTTTTAAAAATTATTCATATCAATTCTTTTTTATACATCACATGGAACTTTAATTTGAATGATAATAATGTAACAGGAACGAGCCAACCTTGGATATATTTTGGATTAAATTAATATGTACTATTGAATATGGTTTAGCTATGTTAATATTTAATATACTATATAGATTATAACACAGTTAAGCTGGCCGCCGGCTATTGAATCCGTAATGAATGGTAGGTGGTTTAATACAGGTACCTAACTAATTAGTCGGAATGTACATTTCATATCATACCAGGAACTAATTTTATTTATTGTCAGTTTTTACATCTTGAAGATAAAGTTTAATTACTATCAGTGAGTATCTTTATTGCTTTCTCCCGCGGCGACTTATCACGCTCATCTAACAGTGTATCTGACTAGTTTATGAACAATATGTTGATACTTCTACAACGGAATTTCGTCATTCTCCACGGGACACCTCAAGGCCGAGTTGTAATTTTGTAGTATTTATACTAATAATGAGCATGTTTTTCCACCATGGAATAAGTGAGACTGTATTTATATCTAAATCTGCTCGTAATTCATCGACTTGAGTTCGAGATCAGTGATCAGTCACTCTATCAGACCGTGACGTCAATAAACAATGGCGAGTGGTTTACTCGATTCATGAAAACTGTGTTTTTGTGTCTATGTGATACAGGTGATTGTGGCTTGCATAAAACATATCAGATGCAGAGAGAATAGTGGTGGTATTAAAAATTATGTTCCCGTCGGAAGCTCGCGTGACGTCACGGCCCATGCTCCTGCGCCTTGTCTGACGGATTAATACAATCAAACTCGTGGGGATCACGCAAACACTCATATTTAACAAGTAGGTATAGGGTCAATATAAATACATTAATATTATAGAGACAGCAAACACTCGTCCTTTCTTTTGAAAATATTTTTTTTTAAGATATTAAGATAATGTGTTCTCTTTATATAATAGAATTTATTTTTTTATAATTCACTTGATGTTACTCAATACTAGAGTTTTATTGCTGTGATAATTTTTTTTATCCAATTTTTATTTACATTTTTAATCGGGTCTTGTAAAGAGGTGATATATTTCATGTTAAGATGTAAAAAAATAAATGTGCATGTAAACAATGCAATCCATCATATTGATACATGATTGAAGAGTGACTGGGAAGGGTCGCTGCTCAGAGCCGATTACAAACAGCCTTTCAACTGATAATGTCATTTACGAAACTTTAATATATGTATATCAATAAAATTCACGATGTTATGTTTTATTAACACCTCTCTAGAATTATAAATCGATAGATGGAAGATCGTTTAATTAAAATATGTACAAACATTTTGACGTCAAAATTCCGTGTTCACCATCCGAGCTATATCATGTTTAAGACATTGCTTAAGTCGTATCTATTCTGCAATCGCTCCACAACTTCATTCATAAGTGATGATCATTATCGCATGTGAGACCGTTGATGCATTGTCTCTAAGTTCACATTGTTGGGGCATTGACCATAGCCCGAAATATATCTAATCCCAACTGCTATCACTACACGCGATTGCTTTTCATTCTCGGTTTTTTGCTTGACTTTTATAAATAAGGAATACCTGTCAATTTTAGAACTTTATGGATTTTTCTTCTTACTAATATAAGGGTCTGGGACGGAGTCCTATAAACATAAACAGTGTTGTCACGCGTTCGATAGACGGAGTTATCGATATCGCGTCCGGGTCAGCCGGGCCTAGTACCGTCAGATATGAGCCGCGGACTTCAATACCTATCACTTGTCATTTAAGTGCGCGAGACTAAATATAATATATTGATGTTTATATTTTGATACCCGTTTAACATTGCACAAGCCACAGTTTATAGATAATACAATATATTTAATAGGTTTGCTATGTTTGGTATGTATATATTGGCTCTCACCAATAGGTCTATAGGTCATTCGTTAATCATAAGCAGTTCGTAATTTTCTTATATCTCGTACGATCATTATATTGTATTTTAACCGTATCATATTATAATAATAAATAATTTGAGGACACTCTAAACATGTAAGCATTTTTTAAATTGTCTTAAGTATGTTTTTATTATTATCTCTCTACTACGTGGAGCGTTTTGACCTCCGATTTGATTTTAGAACTGAAGAGATACCATCGCAGTTTTTTTATGGCATGAATAATGAATTATACAACTGTATAAATTTATTATTTAACAAGTTACATTTTTGAACGGACAATGTGCTGTACATACATATTATATGGTCATATTAATGGCATCTGTGCGGTATGGTCGATATCTATTTTTTATAATTTTGCAATGACTATGATAAAATTAAAAAGAAATTCAATGATGACATGTGATCAATAGATGTATTGATTTCAGTGTTGATGCCATGAGGTATTTTAAAGGTTTTATCTGAGTACTCTAGTCTAGTCACCTCCAGATGATAAACTTGTGAACTTGTATGACAATTCGATGCGGATATCTATCTGATTGTTTGTGTACCTTTTGTTTATATCGGACTGTTTTAAATAAATACTTACTATGGATTGTGTAAAAAAAATTTGCGTGAATTCCGACAATTGCTAAGAAAACTCAACGATTTCAGTTTCACTGAAAATTATTTTATTTATGCCAGTCATAATATTATCAGCAATTCAAATACATATTAACTTTCGAACTGCAGAAAATTTTAAATTACCGTTAAAATTACTAAAGTTACGGATAGTGCGATGTAAATCAGAGGACACAATAGTATTTTTTTTGTAACTTCGCACGTAAACCGCAATGTTTGTGTTTACAAAAATATTTGACCTATTTATTGTGAACGCAGATGGCCCTTACGGAAGTGTTGACTTTGTAGAACAAGTCAAGCCCTATGTGTTTGAGTATAAGGTCCATACGGACTCGTGTGCTACAAGGATTTGTTGACAAATGAATGATGACAATTATATTGTGTGGTCGTCCCCATTGTGCAATTGACGTCTCTATGTTGTTGTACCCCGCGGTCACGGTTGCTCCCTGCTATGTCAGCTTTTTATTATACATTATTATTATTATCTGTTCTGTACTGACGGGAGAGGAACTAAAATTTCTTAAACATGAAGGATTTATTCATTCATTGAAATCATAAGACTATATTAAACAAAAGATTTTTTTCGTTTTGTTTAATCCTTAAAATTATACCTATTTTGCCACTTTCTTGAATCATTAAAAACCACGAGATAGTCACGGGTCCCTAAAAACTGAATGTTTATAGAATAATACAATTATCCGCTTCAAAGGATATGAATATCGGCTCATAGGTATCATCAGTTCATCGTAGCGGGTTGTATTCTGTTTCCCTGCTCTATTGTTTACCGTCGTAGCTAAACCTCTCTCGTCCGTCCTTACAATAGATTTATAAATAATATTATTTTTATAAAGTTACTTTTTACTGTAATGTTATTTTATGTTTTAATTCATTAAATATGAATACGAGTCTTGAATTTGACTATCATATTTTACAATCAGATCTGGAATTATTATTTTATATTGAAGTTGATGATACCAATAAGAAAGAGTATATTTGAAATATGTTCCATTATTGCAATCGTTAACATATAAAATGTCAGTCCTTATATGATACCTTGTGTCGCTGTTTATTAATTATTAAGATATATATTTTTTTAGTTTCCTATATTTTTATAATAAACAAACCCCTAATGTGACAACGGGGTGTGTCTGATACGGTCAGCGGGTGTTGAGAAACCATATACGAGATTCAAATTCTCATAGTATTTTGTATTTCGCGTGAGAAACATCGCGATACCTCCGCTTGCTGGCGGCGTCACGCTGGCCACCATTGTACCAAGTCGTTCCATACCGACTATTGTATACCCGGTTCCTGCCGGGTGTTTATTTGCAAAACAAATCCTCTGCCCCCTGCTGTTACGGGACCCGCAGCGTTGATATCGCAATTTGTTACATTTTCGGTAATACGATACCGGATTGCGCCTCCATTTGATTTCTAACTTCCGCGATCGGTTTACTCTTAAATCTTTGGCTGTATTCTATTCGTTTTTCATACAATATATATAAAATAGTCGTCGAAACCGCTTTATCAATTGAATAATTAACAATTCGGTATGTTTATTTTTATTAGTACACTTGAAATTTTCCATTAGACATATTCTAAAAGCTAAGAATTTATTAAAGGCTTTCAATATTATCAGAGTAACACTGTTATAAAAATGTAAAACGGTAGAAAACAACTACGCATATAAAAAATACATTTAGATAAAACTAATAGGCATTGTAAAATTTGAATGATAAATACGATCGTCTTACACAGAAATGATATTCGTTTTACAGCGCAAACGTCGTTAACATTGATCGTTAAAGAAACTATGTGAAATGCATTCTGTACTTGTGAAGTGCGGCTTCCTATGATTTAGTGATATCGGTCATATACTGTCAATAAACTATAACTCAATCACAAATTAGACGAGCTTGAAGCATTGCACTCCTCTAGAACGTTTGTTTACTTTATGTAGCCGTGTGACAGATTTCAAGAAAATGTCAGTTTTAATAAGCGCTATTTCTGTATGGGGAATTTGAGGTGTAACATTTTTTATACGTGTTGTGGTTATAAATGTTAAAGAATGTCCATGCATATCTCTATGAACACTTTGCTATATCGATAATTAATACACAAACGAAATAGAACTTATTGATGATAACAGACGATTTTTGATTTGTTTATAATATAACATTATGTTTTGAATGTATGTATGGGATTTTAAGAAAATACTATTCAAAATTTCTTCATTGATCGGGGTTCGAATTGAAATTCCACCCAAATCTGTTCAGCCGTTTTTTTGATACAAATAAAATCATTCTAAACATTCACGTTCCTTCCATTAACGATACAAACAGTGTTGTACAAAACATCATGTAACATGAGTCACTTTAGTTTAGATTTGATGATAGCTCGCATCATCTTTGACCTGGATGTCAAGTTTTTAAATATAGTAACTACTTAATTTATAAACTCTGTTTGGGGATCGGTTGGAATTCAATTAATAATGTTTCGGATATATTAACATCTAGGAGTTATGCGGCTTCAGACGGCGCGCGTCGCCGGCACGAGATACCGAATACTTGACAGAGTGTGATAATTTTTGGACAAGTGATAACAAGAGCCGGATCGTAGGTAAGATTCGGTGTGAACGTTCCATCATTTCGTGTGAAACAAAGATACCGGTCTGTATTAAGGCCGCTAGTAACACAGATTATTTTATTATACATAGTATGATAATGCGACCGTCAACCGTGTAATTTTGGTGCCTACCACGCTCTATTATACCGTAGTCTTTAATTATACCATTCTACTTAATATATTAAATATATGAGTTCATTATGTTTGCTTTCTTTTTTAGTAGTTATATTTTATCATATTCATAAAATTGAGGACGCGTATATATATACATATATATATCACGAATTATATAAAGAATATTATAAAAATATAGTTAAAAATTTGCTAAACACTAAAAGTTGTACTAACAAGACATTTAAATCGCTCTTTACACGCTATTACGGTGACCGAATAAAATTACATACACCCAATAAAAGTGATTTTCCGAATCATTGGTTGAAATATCGGAAAAAGCAAACGTCTGTAAAAAGTGAATACATTATACGCATATTACATCCTCTATTAAGCAAACTTACGGAGTGTGTAAGAGGGAATAGAATATTAATTCGCAATAACTATTATTGTGTGCGGAGCGATGTCATTAAAAGAACCATGTATCTTCTAACAAGTTGTACAAGTTAGATGAGTTAATAGCTGTGTTGTTTGAATGGAAAGGGTTATTTATATGCTATGTACTATGTATGAAATATATTCATCACCTTGCTTCATATAAACGAATTCTAATAAACAATCTCTTAATCAGGAAGTTGTTAATATAGTTAATGTTTGCATAATTCATAGAAATTAACATTTGTGTTTTAAAACAACGTTTAATAACTGGTTTTTATCACACATATGTAACCGACGAACTAATGATACGAATTTGACCTTTCGTATCGGCTGTACTATTATATACTACGGCGGCAATATCAAAAGGATTAATAAAATTTTTAATGTACCTAATGAATTAATTAATGATTTAAATTATACTAGCGGCTTCTGTCATTTTAAATTTTTTATCCATACGCTCAAACAACTATAGGTACCTACGAAATGAAAAAACTACAATGCTCTTTATGTAGGTACATAGATTTTTGAGTATGAGATTATATGTACTTCCGAGTTCGTTCAGTAGTACACGATTAAAGTACTTTATTACACTTGTAAAGTAAAAACTGGTTTTTATATCTCTAGTTCAAAAATAACTTAAGTAGACGAATATACATAATTGTAAGTGAATATTTTTTTTGGAACACTGTGTTAGAAAATATTTACATAATACCAATAAAAGCTCTTCATATACACACACATATATTTATTTATATGTGTGTTTGTATGTCTATACTGTGATAGAAAATATTCCTATTAAATAAAAAGTACGTTAAATAGTGAAAAATTACTATACAGTTAAGATTCCCTTACTGAAGTTAATAGTCGAAGTTATTGAGAAATACCGTAGTGTATAATTTGCCCCGTAACCTATGGCTAGCTTAGTTTTATAGTAAGTCATTTACTTGACAGTAAGTAAAGCATTCAACATGTAGTACCTACTCTGAAAATATTTAGTTTCGCAATCATAAATATGTAGGTTAATTAATTTCAAATTAATATTTGTAGCTTTAAAAATGGATGTGAACGTAATTGTATATTTAAATACATCTTACAATATTATGAATGTAGGTAATATGATAATGTTTATTTCTTACTAAAACAGCGTGTCTCTCAAATTGGCCAGCGGTGGGCGACAGATAAGATCTAAGCACGTGTTATGAAATGCTTGCACAATACCTGGTGCGTAAGACTCTGTGCATACTGACCACACCGTTAACTCGTGAAGTGACATATATGTATATATAACGTTTTTGTCATAGTATTTGATAATTTTGCAGAAATAGAATAAAGAACAGAACCACTGTAGGTAAATATAAAGTTCGTTACATCAGTTGTAATTGGCTATCTGAGAATGAAGTTCCATTAAATATATTATGCTCGTGATCTTATTTTATTACAGATACAAACAATATTTTTCATTTCTTGAATAGTAATATATGTTATTAGGGTCGGTGTCGCATCAGTGTGAAATGTCTCTTACAATATTTAGTATTCATATTAAAACGTATAAATTTACTTAAGCGATGTACTTGAGTGATGTACTCCTATCTGTCATAAGAGATTTAGATGTAATTTATTGTAGTAAATGTTATATATTTTTTTATGTGAAAATATAAAATAAATATATTTTACGATACAAAGTTGTTGATTCCATATTTTTCAGACGTTCTTATTAGAATAATTTATATTAATTGGACACGCATTTTAAGTTTAACAATTTATTTTTTTATAAAGGTAACATTTTATTTTAAAACATTATAAATAACGGGCCATCAGGTAAGACCGCGCGACATCATTTCATTCTAATTTAGCTATGCGTCTAAAATTATGTTCCTAAGAATAAATCAGCTTTCCCCTACCACGGACCGGCAATGGGATACATATTTCTTCCCAGCACCCTTAGTACTAGTTTTTACTATGAAACTGTTTTTACACTGATCATTTCAATGAATTTTATGACTAGTGAATAAAAACTTAGAAAAGCTAAATCTTAAAGTGTACATATTAAATTAATATAAATATCTTTTTTGGTTTTCTACAATTTTGTCATCTTATATTGTAAATATTCCAAAATGTAGATAATGGTTTAGATGTCTAACAAAAACGTTATAATTAAACCTGTAATAACATAATTGCCTATCTTTTTAATGTATTTAATTTTTCAGCAATATTTATGTGGGTAGTTCAAATAAGTAAAATTAAATTTTTCTAAGTTGCATTGTAAAGGTATATACATATATATATTTCTCATACTAAGAACAGGGCGTTTCGAACGATTGGCGGTCGACACCATGAAGACTTTAGACATAACCTCAAACGTTCGGTGTTAATTAATGGCAGCTACGCCATCTATCGGTGACGCTCTATCAATCTTACACACTTGCAGCCGTAGCTATTTGTCGCGACTATTTCAAGATAAATAGACAACGCTTCGAATGGTATCCATTGAGAGACACCATGCATTCATACTATGCCAAAAATGACATTATAATTCAGCTTATATATTAATTTTTATGATAGATTTAGCTAATATTTCTATTAAGTAATTGGAGTTTTTGGAACGATTCTGGGTATCTCTACGTTCAAATCCGTAATGTTAACACATACCCAACCGCGATCATCAATCAATAGGTGAATTGCAAAATGTTCACATATTTGTACACTAATGCCTCAGACTTCGAAGAATGCATTTACACATCTCGCACTAAACTATGTATAGGTGTACACCTTCATTTCACACGATATAAATTTTAATAGCGCTATTGTGATCATTATTGACTTGTTAACAAGTAAAAGCTATGCCTAGACGATAATAAGGTGCCTTAGATCAAAGCGCACGAACATATTTAATATGTAGATGTTTTTATTAGACATTGCCGAAGAGCAATAATTATTAATAATGTCTGATATAAAATTGATTTAATGTTAAAATTTTTATAATTAGTTGTAATTTGTACTTGAGGGGAATATCCTTTATGCATGAAGTAAATTCCTTCAGACTCTATTCGTACGTGATAGAGTGTAATTTTGTAAAACGAAGTTTATTGTACGTTTTATATTCTCAGGATGTAAGCAACGTAAAGCCGATTGGTTATTGGAATGACATACTGACTACAGTTTTTGTTTAAGATGCTGACTGGTTGACTAAATTGCTGGTTATACATCGATTCTTTTATATACGAGTGTTTATAGCAAAAAAGGCCAGACCATCGATACATACATTCTTATGACATCCTGTGTTAATAAATAAATATAAGCAACGTTAACATTTTTTTAAACTAAAAACGGTTATTCATTATGTTCAGTTCTGATTTCTTTATATTCATATAATATACTAAACTTAATGTAACAATGATATCATGTGATATTATAAATGTATGAAAGCTATTGTCGTTGTGAAGAATTGTTATAGTGAGCTTTAGAGATAAAATTAAACGGAAACAGAATAATAAGTAGCGTTTCCACCGACACAAGAGGACGCTGTGGAGCTCAACATCTTTACTTAATTAAAATTTACAATTAAACGAACGGAAATGTAATGTATCGTCGGGTTTTTAAAGAGAAAGCCACCAATAATCTATTAGAATATATACACATAATGATATAGGAGTATATATAAGTATTAAAACTATATAACAAATAAATATTTCTCCGGTATCAGCGAAGTAATAGGTATTGCGATTATGACCGGTCAATAGGCGTATTACATTCGTTCGCCGTGACATATTATTAACAAATAAAGCTTGCCGCGCGCTATTGTTAGAGGCAGTGTAACAAATCGGCGAGTTTCTTGCGTGAAACGCGCATAACACCAAGCACTATCGGACGTCAATAAAGCTTTTTAAGGGTTTCGGATACCAAATTTTTAATTCGATGCTCGTTAAGCTAACGTCCACCGGATCTGGTGATGTTGTTTCAAATTTTATTGCTCTTTTGTAGACTGCCTGCAGTATTGTTCAAAATTTGATCTACATTTTAGAAACTTTTATATTTATGTATAGAAAAAACAAAAATATATATGTCTCTGTTCTTGACTCAAGGTAATTAGGATTCACACCCTAATATAACATTTGTAATGCTATTCACAGTAGACTGAAATATGTGAACGACTTATAGCTAGTATGAAATATAAAATTATATAACAATATTTCCAATAAATTACAGAGTATCCGACAGTAGAAGACAGTATTTATGCATAATGTAGTGAGGTTGGTTGAATTATTAACTGTTGAGTTGGATGAATCTAAAAAGTGCTAATAATAATGAACACGAACTTAGATGAGATCAGAAACACCTTACAGCAAGAGCTAGGTCTTGTGTGGCCGGCGATAGCATCGCTCGTGACCGGTGACCACGACGTTGTTTTCGATAGCTTTATTCTGTAGACTTCACTGTAGACAGTTGAGGCTAGAACTTTGTTTATGTAACTGTTATATCAGTGATATTTGAATGGAGATGTTCTATGGTTGCATTCCGAGTAGTTCTAGTGAACAACTTTGTTGTAACTTTCGCATTGTTAACTTCAACTACAGTGAAACTTGAATAAGGAAGTTAAATTGAATATTATTTTCAAATTTATATAATTTTTTTTCGTTGATAGGAAATGTTTGTTATAATGATCTTAAAACTCAATAATATTTTGGCGTTATTATGTCTAATCTAAGAACCCAAGATTCTTTAGTTTGTTACAAATATTTTACACAAAAAATATTTTTATTAAGCTATTGAAAATGTAAATGACGATATGATAAGCCAATAATGGTTTCATTAGAAGGCTACGATCGAAAGGTTGCCCAATTAAATAACTGTTATACACTTGTTTATATTAGTTTACTTGAGTTTATAAATATAATTGAGTTATATATAAATAAATTGTTTGTAAGTGAACAGTAAAACTGAAATATAATCTTATTATTACGATTATTTTTAAAACTTTCATTCCGTTGCACGTATTTAAATGTTATAGGTTAATCATATCTCTTTCTACGTGTACTTATTTTCTTTGACTTTTAATATATGGATTTCAAAAGGTAAATGTTTTGATAAAAAAATGAAGAGTGCTTCACTCTTAAACATATAAGTTCTGACGCTTTCGAAGTGTGCATAATTAATCTACATAGATTCCTAAAAAATAAATATGAATCCTCTCCGAGATATTACGTTAAAATACTCCGATTTATTTTATAAAATTACTCCAGGCATGAGCTGTGTTTCGCATTTTTAATGTTGCCTTAAACGTTTATTTGTGTTAAAGCGACGATGTTTTTATTTTATGAATTCAGTCTACATTCATCTTTTATATCACATTTTATTTAAAATTTAAATACTTCATGATGCAAATATCATTTTTAAATGCAGAAGAAAATATAATAAAAACTCCACTTTAAGAATATCGTCCTGGTTTTAGAGGTTACGAAATAAACGAATGATATTTGATCCAGATATCGTAGGGTCGTGGAATCAAGACCACACTGGGATGTCTCACTCGGTAGTCGAACCCACTATCTACCATCTTGATCCTTTACCGGTTTTAATTATATAAATAGAATTCATCTGGCTATATCTAAACTAACGTAATCATCGAACTTTGAACATGGAGTTACGTTTTGGTATATATTTTACTTTCAACATTAGGTATTAAATTTCTGCTGTGCGGTGCCCCTGAAAGGCTGAATCAATTAAAGTTTAATTAATTATATGTATAATTAAAAAGCGTGTTTATAAAAAAGTACCATTAGTGTTTAAATTACAATAATTATACTTTTATTTCAAAACAAGCGGATAGATATAAAACTTATGGCTAACAAGAAATGTTGAATAATTTAAATATTAATTAATTCTCTTATAAATGAATTTCGAGTTGCGCAAATGCTTGTAAAATGTTTGTAACATTGCGATTATTTGTATACATTTATAACACCTGTTTGTTATAGTGGTTTGATATGGTATTAGTAGGTTGTTGACTTAAAATTGAGGAAATTGTTTCTGTTAGGCGAACACGCTAATGTATCGTTAGAGGGATCGTAACATCATAGTAATTGATATGAAGCGCTCTGATAGAATGCCGAAAGGCTAATGAATGTACCGAAAGTATTTGTGCATCTACTAATTGTTGATGATAATTGAAGTAATGATGTAGACAGCTGCATTTACCATTTAGGCCGGATCCTCACTATTTGAGGCTAATTATATCGAATTTCAAATGAAGCCTCTGAAAAAATGTTTTATATTATTGTAATATTTATTTTTACCTTATCCAGTTATATATTTATATGTAAGTTTTAAAACGTCATGGTTAATTATTCTATTATCCTTTTCGTAGGTTGTACGGTTCAAAGCGGTGTTCTCGTTGCAACACGACCATTTCAGCGTCAGAATTGGTGATGAGAGCGCGTGATTTGGTCTTTCACGTCCACTGTTTCTCCTGTGCACTCTGCAGTGCCAGACTCACAAAGGGCGATACATTCGGCATCAGGGATTCAGCTGTTTATTGCAGGTAAGTTCCAGAAGTTCTCAGATCAAGTCAATGATAATAAGTTTTATAGGTACTTTTCACGTTTTATTATTATATTTTTGTGTAATTTGGTACCAATGAGAACCATTACGCTGCTATAAAAGTAGGAATATGAGAGGCTAATAAAAAGGAATCAATTTTATATTTTAAGATTCTTTTTAAGATACGAGTAAATAAGCCAGCAAGAATCTAGAGATTTGCTGATCAATACTTTTAGGCTAGTAGAGTTCAAGTTAAAGACTATTGTGCCGCAAACATTAATATTTATTTGTTATATTTTTCTTCTACCATTTGTTAAGACTTTTAAAAAATTCCTTAAAACAGATATTTTACTTAATATTCGTGATAGTATGTACAATAAAAGTTTTTTTTATTAATTACAAAATGCACAAGAATCTCATTTTCACAAAAATTATATAAGTATACCATTAAGTACTAACTTAGATTCTATTACAATATTAAAAGTGTATTCCTAAGTGCTGAGAACTCTGAAATAGCCAATTATCTTACATAAACAGTTGAAATAATTGCTAAAAATATTGTCTGTGAACGATTAATAAAATTTAATTACGAGAAAATAAACTAATGAATTTTATGTGACTATAATATTATTTTCGTCAATATAAGTATCTCTTCTCGTATTATTTAGATTTAAAAAAAATGTGTTATACCAGTTATAATTATTTTTTTAAAGGTAAATAACTGTTTATAATTTACGATAATTAAAAAATGATATCCAAATCATAACAAAGCCAAGATCGTGAGGGAATTTTGAAATAATAAAAAAGTTTGTTCTCAGGCTACACTACGAAACTATGCCGGACTATGCTCCCCATATGTCTGTTCCGGGGCCTCCACAGATGTGTCCAGGCCCTTACGCGGGCCCTCCGCCGGGTTCGCACTACCCACCATACCCCTCTCCTGAGTTCTCCCGAGTGGAGCCCGATGTTCCTAAGGGTCCTTTCTTCAACGGGGTATCAGCTCCTCCAGCAAGACAAAAAGGCCGTCCGAGAAAAAAGAAGCCAAAAGACCAAGATTTAATGACAGCAAATCTTGGTAAGTTCTACGAATTAAAATGTTTTTTTTTTATGCGAAATGGAGAATGCTTTTTAATTTTTTACTTCAAGATATTTTTGTTTCAAAATTTTCATTCATAATATAAAAGGGAAAATCTTTAATCGTAAATATATCGTTGTCATCACTTGCCACTATACTCCAAATGAATGCTGATACGAACCTCGGACACCGCTTTGCCGACAAAACGGTTACAATTTTATTAACACATTAAAGTCAAAACTGCACTTAACTTATAAGATTAGGTATCGAAGCCCACTTCCCGTGTGTGAGTTTTATAAAAAAAACATTTCGCCTTTTCGTGTTATCAAAACCAGTTGGTATATCTGACCGACAGCACTGTTGCGACCGATTGCTGGCCGTGTCCCTTCATGAAAATTTCATCTTAACATAAGTTTGGAATTTAATATGAATTGCAAATATACGTAAAATTAATGAATAGAACAAATTCTGTAATAATATAGGATACAGATATATAAGGTGGTGTTTAAAAAAAGTAAATTAATATTGATCGGTTGCAATCCATCATAAACATCATATATTTCTCATTCCATCTCAATGAACTATTTGCCTTAGACTAGAACTATTAAAGCTCGTTAATTATTACCTTATTATTTTTATGTTTTATATTTAAAAAGCAAAATAGTACAGTATAATAGGTACATAATATTAAAGCTATAAGTGAAGGTACTCGTGAACGTTTGTTAAAGAATTTATTAATGGTTCGTACATAAGCCTAATAAGGGTGTGCAACCCCAAATGATATTGAAAAAGGAGACGGGAAGTATAGGGGGTGGTATATTTTAAGAGAATTCGGACAAAATAACGCATACCATATACGAAAGAACGAAAATTTTCAACATAATGATTCATTAAGATATAGTTTCATGATATTTACAAATACTTTGTTTAGAATATTGCTCTTAAAAATTGCATCAAATATTTTTTAACAATCAGGTTTAAATGAAACTGGGTGATCGAAAAAATAATAATCTAGACTAGTATATAGAGTACGATCATGTGAAAATAGACCAATTAAAATATTTGTTGTGCGAAATTATATGTTTTGAACGAGTATATTGTGACATTTTCAAGGGATGTTTCGAAAAAAATGGTTCCGTGGCTGTCGGTTTTGGTCAGATGAGTTTTTTCTAGAGACGCCATTTTTAAAATTCGGTCCGGTTTGAACGAATCTCTTTTTGGCCTGCCATTTCAATTATAAGGGAACGTGGACTTACGCAATGGTGACGGGTTGGCGTCAACATCGCCAACCTACGCTGTACTCAGTAAGTGGTCAACGTGAAAATATGAGACTGGTATCATTGTCATACCAATACGAAAGACGTAATTTATCGTTTGTATTGGGAAATGAAAAAGTACAACAATAAATACAGTTGAGATTGGGGACATTTTAGAATAAATACAAATTATTATAATTGGTTTTTTTAGGAGAATTTACAAATTTTAATAAACTCATGTGAGCTCCCTAAGGTTGTTAATTAAAAATATATTAAAAATGGGCTTATTAATTAGTCGCTATTGTGCTTATAATAAGTGATAAATCTATATTTAAAAGATAACTGGAATTAATAAATACTATTAAAATTACTTCGATACTCTTCACGATAGCAATAAACGAAATTCACACAAATATAAGATAAAGTATAGTGTATAATATGTAAATGTTGAAAAAATATTTAATTAATGTGAGTCTATTTTAAAAACAAGAATTTATATTGTATGGCTATACAAGATTAATTTATATATAATAAGTATTTGACTACCATTAACCAATTAAAAAAAGGAAAAAAATCTATTTAAGATAAGATACCATAAAAATATTCAATATACAATATATTGCGGTAAAATGAAAATATTAGTAATTCAAATTCAAAAGAGACGGCAATATGTTTATATTTTCAAATATTAAACGGTATTTAACTAGAACATGTAATCTGTGATTATGATAATTTATACAGAGCGTATCTTTGAAAAAAAAAATTAAATTTATTTTTTGGATGTCTTTACATAGGCGGCTTGTGTAAAGTTTAATGTTTAAAATATATATCATATCACATGTATGCTAAATAAGTTATCAAGCTGCTCTTAACATTCCTCATTAATTAAATCATTATTTTATACATCAACAAATCTCCAATTACTTGCTTTCAACTATACTTCTTTAATCAAAACCAAAAAAAACTACAAAAAGTATTTACTAGGCGGCCAATTTCTGTGTAAACCTAATAATGAAATTAGCTACGTGTTTATTATTAGGTAATCATAGATTTTTTGATTTCATTTTAAAAGAAACATTGTTAAGAATGTATTATAAAACTGCAATCTAACAAAAACATTTTCATTTTAATAACACCAAACAAAAAGTTATTATTTATATAAAATATTATGTTCACTTCTGTATAAATCTGGCAAGATATCTTTTTTTTTAAATTAACATTCGAAAGTAATTTATCGCACGAGCGATAAATTTTAGTTTTTACTTTTGTACCTGGAACTAAAAGTAAATGAACTCGGAAAAATCTCGAAAATATTTTATGAACAATAATTTAATTTCACTCCAGTGCGCTGAACTTCATAAGCGTCTTGTATATACATGAGTATAATTACAATTTGGATATGGCGTTCTGAACCTGTCAGATTACTTTGACTTTCTGACTATGTGACCATAAATTACATTAACTGGGAGAAAAAAAATAACGCTTCCTACTTCAATAACGGGAGCGAAGTAAATTATTCGTCGTAATGAAGTTGTCGCATCTGCTTCGAGGTCACGTGGGATCACCTTTAAATTTTTTTCTTAGTTTTATTAGTTCTACCAGTCGGTTTCCTCGATGCACCGCCATAAATTTTGTATGGTCGCATCTAAGGGCAATCGTGATTTATTTCCTGCCAAAATATGTGCCCGATATATTTTTTAAATTTCTTTTTGGCACCGGACATTTCGAGTAGCGTTCGACGATTATACAGATATGGCTGTGTTCCGTGGCCGACGGTAGTTGGTTAAAAAAATAACTTTTTTATTTTTATTGCGACCAAACCAAACCTATGGACACTTTTAGTTTTTCGTGTTCTTTGTTTTATTATGATTAGCGATAACGTCATCACGAAAGTTGGGAACTGGATTTATCAATGAATTCTTTTCATTTAAATTTTGTGTACACCCAATAATTAATTCCAATAGATAATATAAAAATCGAGATTTCCTTATTTAATCACCATCTCTTTTGGTTTTTGGTCAAATAAAATATATGTATATAATTAACATGATGGATTTATTTTGAAGTAAGGTAAGTACTTGTTTTTCAGAGTACATAATATTTTAATAGCACATGTGTATACGTTTTATTTATATAAATGTATATTAAACATATATATTGTTTGGTTGATGGTCCCAGTACGCGTCAGTCGGCTAATGTGATATCCATGTTAGTTCGTTTTGTAACCGCCGCTATCTCGCACAAGACATCTGTATCAGTGGCACACCGGCTCAATAGCTTTATATTAAACTCTTATTTATTACTCGAACCTCTCCAGTTTAGAAGATACTCTGTTTGTGGAACTCGAAATGAAGATGTTGTTTTTTAAAAGCAAAAAAAGCTTTATCAATTAAGTAACTTTGAAAGAGACGTAGGAAACGATTTGGTTGTAGCTGGCCGAGAAGTATTTTTGTTTATTTATAATAAGGTATACTTTGTTAAATGAAGTTATAATTTTATAATTAGATATTCAGTCATATCATTCAGTCTGTGATAACGATATAAACAAATTTAAATATTAATGTAAAATAAGTACATACTTTGGTTATAGAAAATATAAAAATATATAAACAGTATATTTTATGAAACGTATAAAATTAAATACATTGATAAAGTTATGTTAAACATGAGCCTTCCGGCCCTAGTGGTGTGATAGTTCTTTGGTAGTCATTTTGTGAACGGACATATTTTGAATATTACCAATTTTAAAAACATACATATATACTATCGTTATTATTAGGTCTGTAAATATGTTAGAGATATACATTGTTTATGGTGTACAGGAAAGTTAATGTATACCTAAGTCTATTTTTACAAAATGATATACCTATCACAATCACCTGCAAAATTTATATAGTATTATAATAAAGGAATTGAAAAAATGAAATTATTATAACAAATGAAATAAATATATAACTAGATTTGATTTATTAAAATTTCTTAATGAATAAAGTTACATCACTAACAAAAAATGTGAAGTCCGTCGTTATTCTGACGGCTGTTTTGATATCTATCAGTGTACCAGTCCAGAGTTTCGGTAGTAATAACAGTTAATATACGAGCGGCGCTTCGATGGTTCGCGCCAGTCCGTCGCATATGAGTTAGTACCACCGGTAGCGCCCCCTGCCGGCACGCTATGCTCCCCAACACGTTTTATATCCACACGACGCCGACTAAATTAATATCGTTAAACCTACACACTCAGTGCTGACAACGTTAAAATATTTGAATATCAAAATAGATTATAAATATTTCTATTTTGCAGTATCATAGTACGATGGGATAGAAAAAAAATTGTGGCCACCGGACGAGGACATATCTTGTAGGAAATCTAGGATTTTTTTGCCGACTCAATGGCATGAATGGTGCTTACGATTTATGACATCACAATGATCTTTTTATAACTCATCCACTTTTTGTTAGCGTTATCTTTGTACATTTTGTGTTTCGATCTATTAATAATGTCTCCTTTTACTGGTCGTGATGTTTTATAGCCATCAATATTGATGACTTTGGGCGGAAATTCTATAAACAACTTAATGTATAAATTCTGAGGTGTAGATATGAAAAAAAATATATATGTATGTATATATTTGTTAAAATAACCTCAAACACAGCGGAGTTACTGAGCAAAACATGAAAATTCTCTTGTATGCAAATCCTTTTCTGTTTGCCAAGCGACCGTATCAACTGGTCGGTGCACGAGCGCTAAAGGCGTTTGCGTCACCACCAGTCTAAAGGGAACTTCCATTGCACCTTTTTCCACAGTTAAAGCGTTTTGAAAGAGTTCATTTTAAAGTCGAGAAAGTATCTTAATTATTTTGTTGCCACTTTTATCACTGACAGTGGGTGCGTAAATCATGTCAAGTAAATACAAACGTTCCGTCAACGCGGCGCATCTTGACTACGATCGGTGTGGGACCACCTTTATTATTCACCTATTGTTTTATAACAACAACTATTTAATATTTCAAGTTACATATAAAGCAACTGGATTATTATTAGGATGCGTAAAAGTTTGTTTACAATTAATACTAAAATCTATTACTGTTACATAAGTTTTTAATATGCTTTATGTCAGGCGAAAAGTTTGTTACGTTCACTAGAAGAATTCAATGGTAAATATTCGATTATCGCAGGCGGTCAGTTGGAAAGCGTGCCATTATTAGCAAATCGCTCGCGGTGGCCATTAGCTCTCGAGTAAAATCCAACGGGTCCCTGGATAATTACATACGGTGCTAATTGTTCACATTCAAATCACGACAGGTATGCGGTTAACTTCTACAATCACAAACAGATTTAATTTATTAGTGTCGCACATGATTGATCTATTATCAAGTTACTTTTATTTTAAAACGCGACACATGTTTATCTAAAGCACTTATAGTTAAAGCTCCGTGAGTGTTGAATATATTTAATCATGTTATCCAATCGTAACATAAGCGCAATTTATAAATAAGAATAATTTTAGTGCTATCGTTAGTATAATAATATCTATCGCTGAAAACTATTTAAAAATTCAAATATTTTGTTTTTTATATTTTTGTTTCGTAACCATACACTCGATAAGTTAGAAACACGCAATAGCATCGAGATTTTAAGTCAAATATACGTTTTATCTGGGCAACAGATAACTTCGTATTTATTCTTTTTGTCTTTGTGAAGTTGCCCTGTTGGTTTCTTTGTCCAGATCGGCACGCACATGGTTTTGGTATATTTATTGGCAGCAGTTTTTATTGGTCATTAAACTCGTCGCGTTGCTGCTGCGTTCCATTCCCGTCACGGATACGTCATGCAAAAGCTGGGAAATCGTAACGGAAAACAATGAGCGGTGCCCAAGTTGCTATCGTATTACTACCTAAATATTTTGAAGTACCTAAATTCTTAACCCATAAATCTTTGAATTGTTTATATGTTAGAAATGTCAAGGTTCGTGATGACGATCGGTTCGAATAAGCAATAAAGAAATTAAATGTACGCCGGTAAGGAAACAGGATAATTTTTTATTTATTTAATTTCGGAATGAAGGAAAATCATCATAAATTACTAAACTTATTATGTTAGTAAATAATCATTTAGATCGTTTAAATTAGTATTGAGTATGTAAATAAAACATTTAATAAATAAAATTTATTAAGTGGGCTATTTAGTCCAGAAGTTTTTTTTAAATAATATTACACATATGAAATTGAATTGGGTATAAGAAATATAATATGATTTTAAACTTCTCTAGGAATTTGTTAAAAATTCGAATGCATTTGACTGCTGATATTATTTACATGATGGACATCATATTGCGAAATTGCAGAGCGAATTTGTTAACAATGTGTTTGTTGTTTGGCTGTGATAATTTTTTATGAAATTAAAGGAAAATAATTATAAATATCAAAAATACTGTATTAGGTTTAATTTAAGTTTAATAATTATAAATACTGTATTAGGTTTATTTTTTAGATGTGATTTCAATTGGTAAGATATTATTGATTAAAATCACATATTACTTATAAAGATAGTTGAAAAACTAACCCTCCTGATGTTTAGCATTTAGCAGCGTGAATTGTGTTCTCCTATCAGA
Organism: Danaus gilippus; assembly: GCA_018231785.1. Classification (NCBI taxonomy): domain Eukaryota; kingdom Metazoa; phylum Arthropoda; class Insecta; order Lepidoptera; family Nymphalidae; genus Danaus; species Danaus gilippus. The sequence goes on from DVQO01000172.1 coordinate 22,893, forward strand.
TCTCAACCCCGACTACTTGGAGATGGGTTTCCGGGGCGGCGGTGGGCTGGGATCCACATCACGCACAAAGCGCATGCGCACCAGCTTCAAGCACCACCAGTTACGCACCATGAAGTCATACTTCGCCATCAACCATAACCCAGACGCAAAAGACCTCAAGCAATTGAGCCAGAAAACTGGCCTTCCCAAAAGGGTGTTACAGGTAATTATTTTGTTTATGCACTTCACGGTCCTTACATGGCTTAAACATTTGGCAATGTTCATTGATGTTTATGGCAGGTTGTTGTTACGTGTCTGAGGACAATTACAAGTAAGGGAGTTTTTTGTTAATTACGTTTCTTGAATATAAATTAACCCTTAATTAAATGTCTATATCACATAATGACCTTCCTTAGGATAAAAATAATGCACTTGGCGATGGTATTTAGGATTTTGTTGTTAGCTTAGCGCTTATGGGTTTTGCGAAATGTACGTTAAGTTTCAGGTTTATTTCAGGCTCAAAATATATTTAAACAGAAAAAATATAATCCTAACACTTTTCTTATAACATATTCTATAGAGCTACATAAAATATACTGCCTAAAGGTTATTACAACTGTTTTCAGGTAAACACTTCTGTAATTGTATATGAAGAAACGTTTTGTTTCCTTACTTTACTACAAAAACATATATATACATGTATGTTTATAACAGTAGTTGCTTTAAACACAACTAGCTAATGTTTGTATAATACCAAATTTATATTTATATTGTGTTTTAGTTCATTCAGGCGACTGGGAGTTATAAGAATCGAACAAAATCGTTTTTCGATAAAATAATTGGTAATTTTTATTCAATACTTTTTATTAAATCCTGGAAAAGAACACGAGTAACTAATTAAAAGTACATAAAAAACCCATTTAAAGAATGTCTAGATATATGGCCTTTTACAATTTTGCCTTTACATACTTTTAACAACTTCAGAAACAAAAGTTTACACTGAAAATCAAATGGCTCTTCTAATAATGGCTATCTTAGGTTTATTTTATAAATTCACATATTAAAATATTCATGACAAGTTTTTGCTGTATGCAAAATTCTAAAATTTATTTTGTTTATTTAATTTAATTATCTTATTTCGATAAATTTGTTTCTTAAAGGTTTGTGATGGTCCGGTAGGTAGGTACTGCAGATTTTACTATAGTTTTGAAAAGTAGAAAACACACTTCTGGCCGCTTCTACCACTACCATAGGTTCTAATGACTTGAATACACATCGGTATATCCTAACAATTTAGACCCTTAGATTGCTTCTAATTTGTTTGTTCGAGCGGCCCTTTAATGTGGATCTTACACGGTGTCTTCAAAGACCTATCCTTTGTTTTCGTAATTACAAGATTTTTGAATACTCACGTCTTTCGTATAGCTTGTATTAGCGGGTTGTTTTAATGTTTGTCTACTCAAGTGAAACTTTAGCGTACATTGATCTGTTTATGTATAATTTGTCGCTTCCTGTTTGGCTAAGGAGAAATACGTTGTCTTTTGAAAAATACTTAATTTCTATTTTTATTATATTTGTTTTGATAACTCAAATTGTAAATTTTATCATGTGCGCCATATCATAGATACAATTTACACACTTATAAGTCTTTCCGTTTTAGCGATGTAGGTATATAAACAGTAGGCATTCCCTTGCCTTTTATCGACATACCGAGCCAAGCCGACTTGGCCCGAAAGGTAGATAGCAACCGCCGCATAAATTTCCCCTCAACCAATTATATGAACGCAAGGAGAATCTTTCTCTCTCCGACCTCCGAATATTGATCGTAATTTTTTCTTAGTAAAGTGAACGGCCTGTGTTTCATTTTGCAAAGATAAGGGCTTTTTCGTTTTGCCTGCAGATTTTTGGCTGGTCGCTCCCGTGGAGAAATCTTGTGGACTTCTTTTTCTTCTAAAGATAGCATCAGATGATCATGATATTGCAATGGATTTACTTAAAGTATATCTTGAATAAAAGTTGGCATCGTAAAAATTTACATTATTTCATACTTCCAAAAAAAAAAACGTCGAGTCCTAGCCATAAAAATACAGACAAATCGAACATTAAAGTGTTAAAGACATTTTGTTATATTTAGCATTATAAAAAGATAATAAATTGTTTTTTTATTGATACGACGCTTTTAAAAGTAAATATTACAACTTCGCAAATTGTTCTTAGCTTCATAAATGTCTTTAAATGCCTGTGTTTGTTTTGTATTCACGTGTTGTAGTATAAACATAGTATGTATATTATTTCATAAAGTAAATTTAAATATATAAAGGTCGGTTGGAGTCAGGTGGATTTAGAATTTATTGGAAAATAACAATTGTCTGATTTTCGATGAGTGGGGCAGTTGGATGTTGTCACGCATGCGTCTAATTGCCGCGGGTGCCTCTTGTAATGTATGGGGCGACACCGTAACCCCGGCGCGGGCGCATTTAGAACAAACTGCGCCATAATTCTCTTCGTGCGTCTGCAATTGCGTGATTTGTCACTCGCTCCGTTTGTATTTTTTTCTCGGCTGAAAAATGAGTCAGGTTCAAGTAGCTCGCCGTAATTAGTTGATTGAAAAAGTGCTTTTCCTTGTACTCGGGATTTGTGCGATGCCTAATCTATGGTTCGCGATACTGAATATTTAATCGGACTATAAATTGTTTGTTGGGATACAAAATAGTTTTGTTTTTAACATTATCTTATGAAAGGAAAGTGGTCTCTGCATAGAACTTAATAAGTCTTTAAAAACTAATATCTTTTTTACTAACCGACCGCCATTGCTTAAAACTATCATATTATTCTCTTAATTTAAACACTATAAAGATGCTTCTTGACAGTACACAAATAACTCTAAAAGTTCAGAAGGCGTCTCAACCCCGGCAATTAGAGTCGGATGGTCACACCTCAACATTGGGGCAAATATAATTTTACTTTCTAAGTACATTTAGTGACAATAATAAGTATCGTCACTGGTAGGAATTTCGTCCTTAAAGAGTATTGTGTAAAGTGCATTTTTGCGCTGGAAGATGAGAAGATCACAATCAAACGCTCTAGTAATTAGTAAGAACGCATCGTCCTGAGACGCTCGGTTGGGCAGATAATTTCCGCCGCGATTTCAAAAGGCATCCATTTGTCATTTGGTCGCGCGTACTCACGCCGAGCGGACGTGCCGCGTCTACCTCATAATTTATTCACATATTATTTATACAGCAAGGAAAATGTGACTATTAATTACATCTCCTCAGATTTCATTTACACAAGGGAGAAATTCTCGAGTCTCTTTGATCGTTGTGTTTATTTAGACATCATTTATAGACCAGTGCCGATAGCTTTTAAAACATAATTAAATTATAGTAGAATGAAA
>DVQO01000173.1:0-26268 GCA_018231785.1 Danaus gilippus
ACAATGGAAAATACGCTTTCATGCCTAAACCACTGAACTGATTTTAATGAAATTTGTTACAGAGATTGAGTTGAGAAAGAACATGGGATAGTTTTTATCCCAGACTTTTGAAAGCTTCTCTTGGAAACGCGATTAACCGAACTCCACACGGGCGAAGCTGCGGGCGTTAGTGTAGTATAAAAGATACTTAAAGCGAGTCCGAAAACAAAGTTTAATTTAAATTTGTACTCGTCTTGAATGTCATGAAACTTAGTGTACTATCCGAATTACGAATAATTTAATTAAGAATTTTAAATACATGACCATTTATGATACAATCTCTTCATAATACTAGGAATCACGTAATTTAGAAGATTCCTATTTGTGATGGAATAGAAATGTGAAGAACTAATTAAGTTGAATTTTAATAGTTTTTTTTAAAGTTCCGTTCATCAATTGCAAACAAGGAACCACTTACGGTTCATACTAATTACGGAACAGTCAATTGTGTAGCAGTGATAATTTACAAGTTTTCAACGCTTGTGTATAAGTTAATGCATTATAATAAGGTATGATAAGTATAAGGTAAGATATTTACGAATATTTAACGTTTGCAAAGAGAAATAAGACCTTCACATGACTGCCTGTTAATTACAATTAACCTAACTTGAAATGTAATATGACCCTAATAAAGTGTATAATCCAGTGACCGAAACTTTGTGTTTACGTCATTAAAAATATAAGTATCGCGATAACAAACCTTATTGTACTTGTAAACTAATGTTTAGAAAATTTCAGAGCTTTCAAATGCCTAAGTATAATTGTGTCTAATTTCTGAACCTATTTTGATGACTTAATTTATAAATTCATTAATCTGTTCTTTGAATTCACAGAACCCTTGAATTGTAAAGCAGACAATTATGTTATTATGTATTTACATTTCCTGGTATTTCTACTATTTTTAAATATTCTCGTAAAAGATTTAAAATTATAAAAAGTCATTTAACTTGACGTACGCTATTATTAGTAATAGAATTTATTGTAAGCCATTTTTATATACATACCTCGATGTACACTCAGAGTGCTTTACGACTTTATTCATTTGTGCATTGTACTATTACAGCGTATAATTGTAAACCATAAACTGAGGTGTGAATATGTATTATGAATGTTTGGTATTGTGATAACAGCATTAAGAAATTACCTACTTGACCGATTTCATTCATATTTCCTTATAGCTTGGCTCAATGCTTATTTTTATATCGGGACTTCTGAATAGTCTATAAATTAATAAATATTGACATATACCTATTCTTATTCAATTTATGCATATTATAATATCGAAAACCTTGTATATCAACTATTAAGTTAATTTATGAAAATTAAATGGCTATCATTCTATTATAGTTAATAAAAAATATTCAAATCGAAGAAGCTTTAGTACCTTACGTAAATTTAATCAATGATAAATGAGCAAAATGGTTAAGTCTTAGTGAACTATAAAATTCCATCTAAAAGTTCAGACAATTAGAATGAATACTCTTATTAGTAAGGTTTAGCGTGGTTTATATTTTCTCATTTACATAAAACATTTAATGATTTACGAGACAAGTTCAACTATATTTCTGTTCATATAGTTATCGCTGAATAAATAAACTTCACTCGTATTTCTACTATACCGTCAATGGCAGGAATAGGGTTTTATGACTGACGCTAAGTGTCAGAGACCATATGATTTCTGTCTAATTTATTGCGTGCCATAGGCGATTTATTCTGTTTAGAACTGTAGATTCGTGTGAACTATAATTGATATTTTGTAATAAAATATATTGGTAATATGTGCCACATCACTTTTGTCGATATACGAATATCATAATTTTTTTAAATGTTATTCACAGTCCATTTATAAATGTTGAACAATTACTTGCGTCATTTGTTCTGAAATTAAATTATGTCGGTTTGTCGGTTATTTATTGTATTCAAATGATATGGCTGGGTTTGAAGAAATGGCCGCATAAGTATATAGAGTAAATCAATCGTCCTCTTATTTCCTATTTGGCATTTAAAAGTGTTTGTATAATTGTGTCGCTTCCAAAATGATTTACTTCCTTAAGATCGATTAAGGAATTTTATGTTACATATGCAACTCCATTATTTGAATCGACACAGCAGGCTACATCTCGCAACACGACATCAGCGCGGAACTCAATCGATTTCCTTGGTAAATAACGTTTCCTTCGAAAGCCGAGGGACTTTAATTGGCTATACAACTTGGTCACAAAAGTTTATTCAAAAAGAGGCTTGTTAAAAACTTTGTTTCACTGAAAATCTCGGGTTCCCAAAAGAACTGTCACTGACGTCTACATTCAAACATGTCATTGTTAATATTGAGATTACCACAGCAACTTTAACTACTGCTTATTTTAATTTGACCTGTTTACAAGAATAACAAGTTATTCAATATTTTGAAACTTTACATCCCGGAGCATAGCAATAATAACCTCCCAAACTCATTTACCGAAACATTTCTCATTGATAGAAAATAATTGTGGCCTCAGGGGAAAACCAAATGGATGCGTTGTTTCAGTCTCGATCTACGCATACCACTTTCTACATATGATTTGTATATCACTAGTTGGACAAATTTTTATGACGTTAAGTGACTATATCAAGTAACTAATCAAAAGTTGAACCTGCTCCGACAGAAGTTTACCCGTCATGAAACTAAAAGATTGCAAATTTTCATACAATCTCAACAAAATTTATCCAACACCTGATAACACACATATACCTCATTCTTATTCACTTTTATGTAACCGCTAACATTCCATGAAATATTAAAGGTATGTTTGGTCACATAATAAACTATTACATCAGAAATCGTAGCTTATTTTATAATTTATGTGGGTATTCCGAAAGTACAGTTTGAAAGAAGTTTAATTAAATTTTTGTAAGAAAAGAAAAAAAGCGTAAATAACGTATTTCACTGTATTAACTTTCTCTATGAGTGTACTTATTACTGCTTCAAAGGACCGTTGTGACGTACGTGTCATAATTATTTCCAGCCTACTACCTTAACGCGTTACGTTCTATACGCATTTCTTTTCTCATCTAAGATGCGGAAAACTCAAATAAGTCACTTGATTTTATTCAAAAAACTTATACGAGACGTAAATAATTTTTACACTTACACTCAAGCATTCTTTGAAGTAGCGAGGATTTAAAAATAATCCTACTAGAGGTGAATGTTGTTTTCATCATAGAATACTTTTATAAAATTGCATCGTTTCTAAACGGGGTTATCGTAAAACAAACATTGGAGTAATGTTGTGGATGTAATTATAATTTTTTTGCAGTCATAGTTGGCTGTGAGGCTTATTGAATAGTTGTAGGACAATAGAAAGAGTAACAATATATTTCAATAAAGTTCGTTTGTGACAAATATTTTACAACGAATAATATACAGCATATTTACTTAGGTATAGAGTTATATCATTATTAATTATACCTATTTGAAAGTAATATATTTCTAGAATGCATTTTAATCATAGCAATAAATAAAGTTTAAGTCTCTAGTTGTACCGAGTCATTTGAAAACATATGTCTATCTTAACATGATTAAAATGCTCGTCAATTAATTTGTAAGTTTTCTTATTCATCTCATGAAATTTTTGAAAATGTAGATCTTAGAAACATCGAAATCAGATTTATGTAAAAATAAAAACCATGTATATTACGTTGTAGTAAAACTTTGTAATGAAGAAGAATTGTAATGCTCATATGTAATTAAAATTAAAAAAGATCGTTTTATATTTTCCCCACTTAATATTAGGTAGAACTTATTATAAATATGATATATAATAAATTATTACGTTCATTTTTATATTACCGTTGCTCACGGCTCGTTAATTTCATAAAATGTAGAAAAAATATGAGCGGTAACATTCCTGAAGACGGATTCCTAATCGCCACATACATGTGACCGCATTCTAGTTGCATTGTATTAGTTTTTCTAGCGCCTAAGTCATCTGTACTGCAAGTAGATACTGATTAATATTATCATAATTAAGGGGTTCCGGTAGAAAATACAACTCGTTTCCTATATAAAAAGTAATTTTATAAAACTTAACATTTATATATAGTCATTAATTTCGTAAAAAAAGACATATAATATAAAACATACATAACATTTTTTATCAGACATAACGACGTCGTAATAGTGTCTGTTATCATTTATTATTCCTTATTTAAATAACCTATCATCTGTTCAACATGTTATAACTATTAAGAGAACCTAGCACAGATTTCTTCATTAATGAATCGTTTACAAGCAACAAAAAATCTAGTAGATACATAAAAATACTAAATAAAAATCTTATTTTCAATAGAATATCGTATTATATTTCAAAATATTTAATAAAAGAAACCATTACTCAGTTTACACCACGTCTAGAAATTTTATTTATCAATTTTATTAATTACAAAGGAATGTGTTAAATACAAAAATATACACGCAACGAAGATATAAAACACGAGGACGTCATATCTGGCTTGCTAAATCATCATTCATGAGACTAGGTATAACGCGAAAAAATATAAAAAAGTAGACGATTATTTTGAGGATGTCGTGTTTTTGCTCGACGCGCATGACTGCAGCTAAGGACGGCGCCTCGGCGAGGCTCGGGTTACAAAGGACAACCGCAGGACCCTACCATCGACTAGTCGACTCTACTGTCTCACTATCAGCAACTCACAGTTCTAAAGGTTCTTCTATAATTCATATTTATAAAACCTATCTGGTACGAAAGTAATGGGATTAATTAAGTATTATTTTTCAATACCAGATAAGTAACTAAATGATTTCGTGACTAACTAAGCATTCTCTTTTATAAAATAATATTATTCTATTATAATTTAACATTTTTATATTTTGATTAAATAAAATAAACTGTGTTTACGTCTAAAGTACTCATCGAGTGATATCTTGTCGAGAAATACTAGTTATGTTTATTATAATAATCGTCGAACATCTCCCAGTATCGTTTGCTCCACCATGAAGTGGGTGTTACATGTCATAATTTATGATACATTCGCTTTGAGTAGAAAAAATGCACCATTAAGGAACCTAAACGGTAAACTGGAGATTTAGTTTCCTTCCAAAGAAGCTGTCCATGACCAATGTTCATACAGCACGGAAATAACTATTTCATCTATTTACAACTTTATTGCCTACATCATAATGGTGTAACCGATGTTTTTTGATTGCATTATTTTAATTTGTAGATAATAATTCATTAGTTCGTAAGAGGGTCGACAAGCCGTTATTCAAAGTATATTTTTGATGAATTGCATTGGGAAGTTATTTTGTCAAATTTCTTTTTGTTTTAGTTACTAGTTGATTAGTACTTTTATCAATATAATTAGACGCTGTAGTAGTGACAGTAACCCAATAAAATTAAATAATATTATTATTTATATAGTTGGAGAATTACTTACAAAAATAACGTTTTATACATTTATAGCAGCCTTAACGTCGCATAAAAAAGTAATAACTCCAGATATGAATATAACATTCATATATTTCTAGCATTAATTTATTTCCATTATAAATTATTAGTTTCTATAACTCATTATTATAACTGAAGGTATAAATTTTCAAACACTTTTCAGTTTTTTACTGATGTAACTATAAACACATTATTAAATTTACGTATCATATAAAATATTCTTTCTTAAACAACAATCAAGAAATATACATTATTCTTTTTTAAATAAATAAAATAATTAACTGTGCAAGTTTTAAAAAATAAATGAGATCATTGATACGTAACAAATGATAACATTATTATACACATTAACGTTATACTTTTTAACGTTTACTTCTACTACTATGCTCATTTACGAGTAAGTTAACCAACAAAAAAAAATTACTGTGGTATAAATGGTTTATTGTGTAAAAAGAAAGTAACAGCACGAGTGTACGTACTCACTCCTTGATTTAATTAAACTCCCTGTAACTATGTACACACAACTATTTAATTATATAGTACGTAAGGAATTACTACGATTAGAAACCATGGATACGATACCATCGTTATTTTAAACTTAATAACTATTAATTCCTGTATGTAAAGCTTAACAAAGGTTCGTTTATAGCTTAAATTTTAGATTGGTAGTTTAAATGATATTCTGATATATGAACAGTGAAATTATCAAACTCATTTTAAAAAATTCATATTCTTTTTATTTAGAATAAACATCATAACCAATACGCCCCATACAAAATCTTTATTAATATCTGACATTTTAGAAGTAAACAATTTAACGATACTCACTAGTATTTAGAAATACACAATTAGAAATCATATTCATAGATAATTCTATTTGAATCTCAGCCATTGTTCCGAGTTTCTTTAAGCAAGCTACTGCTATTGTGAAGAAATCCTCTAAGTCATGCCGGGGTGAATCGCTCAATCAACAAACTAACACTTTAACTCTTTCATTATATAAAGGAATGCGTTTCATACTGAATATCCGCCGACCGAAACCGCAGTGAGTTGGCATTATGTTATAGGTACGGCGTGGTCCAAGAGATACGTTCAAACGAACGTGCCTTTTATAACAAAATTTAATGTGAATGATATGAAATTTTGCTGAAATTAAATTCTACAGTCCCTATCACTTGTATCTGGAATAAAAAAATCTATATTTTTAGTACTATAGTATCTAAAAAACACCTACATATGTATAACTCTTACAAGTTTATGTGTATAATTTACTTCATTTAAATGTATTATCATATTTTCTGTACTATATTTATCTCATCCAAATTTATTTAAAACGTCAAATTATAAATAAAAACCACATTCACAAAAATTTTTCAGCAATTAGACCGTTCGCAATAGTTAATAATACTGTAAATGCTAAATATATGGAAAAAATACTTTTATAATTTATAATATAATTTATGTTTTTTGTAATGAATCGCTGTAAGTTTGTATTATATAAGTATATACGGCAGCAATAAAAACGTAAGACGTACTCGCAATCATCAATAACGATTATCATTAATCTGGCGTAGGATGACCGCTCGGACGGGAACTGCACGCGCCCTGCCATTAATATTACAACTGCTAGTTATAAGTTATCACTTATAAATTAAACTCTCCTAAAACTGTTCAAGTTTCAAAAAAAATATTAGATAAAAATAAATTAGATATACTAACACAAAGCTCTCGATTCAGGGAAGACTATTAGGATATCAGTTGACCACGTACGCTAACACCGCTTTTGTCTCTTTTGATAAGCCGTTGCTATAAATTAATTAAATGTCCATTACTGGTTGCAGCATGTTGATAACAAGGCAGGCGCCTCCAGCCATATACGAGGAGCGGTAATGTTTCAATCACGGTATGTGTGCTAAGTCATGCTGATCTTCGACGTACGAACCGACGTACGAAAGAACATTGATTTATAAAATAAAACATACATGACAGGATTAAATTAAATTAATTTATTAATGATATATCAATTAAGACTTTATTTACGGAGGTATATTGATTATTATTACAAATAGAGTATTAGCAATGATATTAATAGAGCATCTCCAGTTTACGTTTAAAATAGGGAGATGTAAATTTAAGAAGAAATAAATTATAAGGTAAGTCCATTATTTGTGAATCCTTGTACGCAAGAGCTGTCATATTCAGGCATAGTTTGATAAACGACTTCACGACTGCTACCTATTCGACGAGGTCTCAACGCGTCTTCATTTGTGAGATTTGATCGAATTTAGATATCAAATCACAAACTGTGGTCCAAGTTAACACATAATTATTTGTTATTATATATTCTTTCTTATTCGTTGCACAATGAAGTTTCATTTGAATTAAATTTCTAGAAATTCAAAAATTCGAAAGCAATAAATAAAACAATATTATCTGAACATATTAAACAATAAATGTTCAAAAACATTAAAATTCATGCGAAGTGTATAAAACATTATATTTTATCGCTCAATTATTTTAAAGGGTACTCAATTATTTTTCAGTTTGTAGAAAAATAAATTTTATAAAAAGTTATGTAAGTAACCAATCACAATATAAAGTAAAATATGCCCACTAAATACCAACTTTTAACCAAGTTTAAAAAACTATTCAGAAGGACCGATACATAACATTCCTACAATAAAAATGTTAATACAGAAGCAAACTCTTTAAAATAAATATATGACATAAGAGATACAGACCAACATCAGATAGTACTCAAACATATGGAGACCTCCCCTTATAACTCTTTTAACTTTAACCATACGTCAAACTGCTTTTGTTAATAAATTGTTAAAGCACCATTGGAAAAAATCACTTAGACCTGTAAGACTAGTAGTCATAACCAGATTTAATCAACGCCTTGGACCATTCATTTTGTTTAATTATAAATTTAACTTGTAAGTTATTTATACTAAAAAATTCATATAAAATGTTAATGACATTATAAATAGTTCACTATAAGATTTTATTGTCTATTTTTGTATGAAACTGTCTAAATCACGCTTCTTGTTGGGATTATCAGAAATAATATAATTCAAGGTAAAATAATTTGAGCGTTCAAATTTAAATATTTTCAAAGAAACGTACATTTTAATTCCATTACAATTTATTTATAACGTTTCATTGAAACCTCTTAACTACATAATGTGCAATATAATTCCGATTAAATCTACAATTATTCAGAACAACATGATATTAAAATGAGCAAATCTTTTTCAGTACACATGTTCAGAGTTTCCCAAGATGCAAATGTGATCAAATGTGATCAGCACACGTGTACAGTTTCACCGTGATGCTAATTCAACACAATAACTATTCCCACAACAGCGAATACCAGTCGCACGTAGCGACCGCGTTATCGCGACGCGGACGACGTGCTTTGCGATCTAGCGATACGTGGTACGTGGAGCGCCCGAACCACTACGGGCCAGAGCTTCCCAAATATAGTAAACTAATATTATAATTAATGACAGCAATGAAATCACTAGCTTTATAGCAACATGTGATAGCCTTGACGACTATGCCACGTCCGTATATCTTTAACAAAATCTCTCTATATAAAAACCTCTCATAAAGTGTTTTATGCATAATTCTACACATCAGTCAACACAAAAGAAATTGTAAATATATGAAGGTCCAAACGTTTATATTTAGAATAAGTAAACACTTTCTAATTCTACATCTTAAATGAGGATTATTTAGTGTACAAAAACTTTGTATTGTTTAATAATTGAGAATCAGTGGAGAAGACAGTCCTCCACTTTGTTTATGTAACACACAGGGCACATAGTGGATGGTAGATTTCATGCTATAGCGGTTCAGTGCAAACGGGAAAATGCTGTTAACGGACCTAACAAATCTAACAGCGAGATAACATCTACAAAGGATAAATGTGTAACTTTCTAACAATCCGGCAATAGTAAAGAACGCCTATTATATACATTTTTACAATACCTACTTGTTCTTATGAAGTCTGAACCAAATACGAGATTTACCATAATAATAATAGGTTACAGCATCATGTAAAATAAATTGAATGAATCGTATTTTTTAAAACTAAACAAAATTTTTCATTGATATCTTGAGATCTCTCTAATAACAGCCGTAATTGTAAACAAATCCTAACTTATCTAGCAATCGAAGAGTATCAAATAATATTAAAATACCATGAAGTGCAAAAAACGTGAGGATAGTATTTTCTTAGCTGGTATTTCAAAAACAGTTTATAAAAAATACGTTTTTCTCTATTGTCAAGCCTTAATTTTACTTTGATCATGAATGTTAAATACGTTATTGACATTTTATTACCATTAAATGCATGAATATTTGTTAATTGGACATCGTTATCCATCAAAAACAGCAATAAAATTCCTCATAATAACAGTAATATGACACGTTTTATGAAACAGATAATTATTTAAAAAACTCCATTCTTAATAAGGTACTCGTAACTAAATAGATTGAAGAAAGATCATATGGAATAAGAATTCCAAAAATACTCTTACATAAAATTATCCTTAAAAGAACTTTAGATCACTCGAAATATACAAGTTGTAACTTTTAAATATTAAGGCCTTAATGATGCAATGTATGTTATTACTTTTCTTCTACCTTACTCTATATACTCTAAATATTTCAGTACCTCTTACTATTTAATAATCTTCAAAAGGTTACTGGCATGACGAAAAATTTATTTGACCCATTTAGTCTTAATGATCCAATGTTTGTTAGTTTTTAAGCAAACATATACAGTTATGCAGAAAGAAAAATATCACTATCATTTTGGTTTCACTGCCATCGGTTATAACATCTTTTTGCATACCTAATCCTTAAAATGAACAGAAATAATGATAGTATTAATAAAATAGTGGAAGCGATTTAAGTTTACTAACCTATCACGGGTTCGTATTTAAAACATCTTTATTTTTTGTTTTCAGCTGCTTTTATAGAATACTAATAGCAGATGTCTCGTATATGTACTATAATATTCATACAGATGTCTTTTCTTTCAACGATTCTCAACACGTAAGGAGCAAGACCTCTAGGTCAAAGAAATCGTTTAAACGCAGAAAAAAGGAAGAGAACTTTATAATTTCGAGACAACTTTTACATCATTTTCACAGTGAACTGTCAGTTTATTGAATTTAATTATTTTTCTCCACGAATTTTTGCAAATTATAAATTGCAATTATCCTTCAAAAGAAAATAATAACATTGACATGAAGTCGTGAGGCTCCAAAAGCGAAAACAAAAAGGTATCAATAATTTAAACAAGGACATTAGTTATCCAATGCTATGCTTCATTATAAACACGACAATTCGAAGTCACGGAACCAAAAGCAAATGAAAATACCAAGCGTGTTCTGTAAAGAGCGATGTAGATTTTTTTATTCCTTCTTTTGTGTCACGGACGCGAAGGAAAAGCCCTATTGAACTAGTAATTTCACGCACATAGAAAACACACATAATTATATTATTCGACAATCTTGATTTTTTGTTAACTACAAATTATGAACGACTGTAAATTATCTTGAGGAGCCCATGATTGTAGTCTGGCGGGTGACGCTGCATTTTTATTGGTACGGGCCACTATTTCGCTATCGTGCCTCTATTATATAAAAGTCATATTAATTGTTTCCATACAGTGGCTCATACACCGATATGAATATATTTTCGTTGGCTATTCACAACGTAAGACTACCTTAATTTTAATCGTCCCTTCTTTGTATTAACCTTATCTATATTAAATAATTGTAATGATTTGATGTTTTTTTATAATTGTATTATTTAATTCCGCTTGGTTTAATTTCCAATTAAATTTCTCTTTATTTTACCAAGTCAGATTAGTCTCGAGATTAAGTGCTATCGCATGTTTAAATCTACCTATGTACACACATTTGGAACGTCTAGTTTATAAGTGCCATTACTACTCAAATAATGTAATTGTTTCTTAAACATTATTATAAATTAAGGTCGTATGGTATTTATGTGATATTTTTGGTAATAGTAATAAATTGATGAAATTTATATAAATTATAACTGTAAAATAATGTTGAGAATAGACCCCGCATGCGGCAAGTCGGTGGCATAAAAGAGAATCATCGACGGACAGGCAGGTGAGGAGTTAGTACGAAACGCAGGGATAGATACGCCGTGCTGAACTTGAAATATTAGGGTTCCGCAGTTAAATGACAAACGAGAAATTATTCATAATAAATAATAGTAACATTTACTGTTATAAAAATTAACGTACCTAAGTTTCGAATAGCACATAAATAACACGCTTATTTTATTGGTACAGGTCTTCAAATATTTTATTATTTTTATGGTATATTAAATAAAGAACAATAATGTGACATTACTTGTAATTATGAAAAAAATATGTATAATGAAGCTTATTATTTTAATATACACATACCAAACGGGATATTTGTCATAATAGATAATTGGATTTTAAAAATGACGTTCAGGCTTTTTGTTAACATTCATAAGTAGTCCTTGTGCATGACATTGCATGTTTGCAAATTGGGGACATTTTTTATTAAATTCATCAGTTAAAAAGGTCTGCTGCAAATGTTTATCTGAATCCTATATTATGTTATCTAATCACATTTTACAAACAGCGTTATTAATTTAATGATATAGATGATTATATCATTTAGTATCATATTAATTTATTCTTGGAATATTTCACTTTTTTAAGTATCAAATGAAAAATATGTATTTTTTTATCAGAATTAGTTTTATTGAGAACTAAAGAAATGTAATACATTGCGTTTAGTGCACAAACTCAGCCGTGAACTGTTTCAAAGTCATAGAAAAACAATAACAAAATACACATACTATTTCTGCCTTAGACCGTGATCATAGTATCAATTTAATAAATATACAAAAATAAGATCACATTATAGATTTCAAAAATTTAACCTGCTACTTTGACTTTGTTTTTTTAATAACGGCAAACAAAACGCTTTTTTTTCAATATTTTGTTTTTTTTTAATTTGATTTTCATTATAACACCTAATTGACAAGTCTAACAATATTTTAACATGAACGAAATAGCTCCAACATGACAATAATTACGCCCTTCATTAACAAATCCCCGTAAAAGTCCCCGGTACTCTTTCTCGCAGCATTAACAGGGATCAGGTGGCTAGTGACATTGTGAACGGCTAATCCGTCAAATCTGTTCCAAGTTAACGCTCTAAGGGGCAGGGGGTAACATCAACCCTTGTGACTTATGATACAACCAACTAAGATAACACACATTTTGATCGCGCACCTGTCGCTATGAGCTCGTGCAGCTTTTAATGCAGCGCGATAACAGATCGCTACAATAAAATACGCCTAAAGTTACATTTGCATAAAGATAAAGTTGCAACTACTTTACATCCAAATTCTTTTTTTATAAGGGCCTTAAAATTTATTATAGATAATATATTTCGAGTTTTTAAGCACATTTAAAGTAGTAGCCGTATTTATCTGGATTAGACCAAAAAGGGTTAGGACAGCACAATCTTTTGCTATGATTGAATTATAAAAAATGCAGGGTACAAGTTGCTAACAATCACAATCATTCTCTAGCATTAAGGATAAGTATTTTTGTTCTGTAACGAGTCTCGGAAGCCGGCAATAAAGGCAACCGACATCATTACCACGCCAGCAAACACAAATTGACAAGCAATATTTCAAACTCGATGATTATCATATCGGGCGTCGAATACCATAAAATTAAATCGCTAGGGTTGAGTTCAGTGAATGGAACAATTACTCGGTTAGAGTGCATGTGACGGTGTCGCGACAATGACTTCATTAGTGGCGAATTGCTGCCAGCAACCTTATGATGTATGGGCACTTGACTATGTAATGTGTTTTGGCTATTGTAACATCTGTTGACAGAAACTGTCTTTCTTGCTTACAAAACTTACGCATTAATAGACAAAACGACAAAAATTATATTTACTAATACTCTGAGATATTGCAAGTACGGAAATAACATTTGAAGTAAGTGTATAACATAATCCACAAATATTATAGACAATGTCACTCTGTTGTATATACATATATAAATCGATAGGTCTTATTATTATTTATACTGATAAAATGAAATAACAAAAAATATATTAATAAAAATCTATTTTAACAAGTACAAATTATAAAGTACGAATTCGACATGCACATTTTCCGTCTGATTAGAGATAATGATCCAGTCAGAGTTTGGCATATGTCAGTGATCATCCAAGCCCCTAGCCAATTAGGGGAAACCTGTGGGGGGATGGGCAATGTTTATTATTTAACTGATAATGTTTATATATAATGATTTTCTTATATCAACTATATAACAATTTTTTTTTAAATTGAGTAACACTATTTTTAGCTATGGTAAATTTTTAATACTACTACTTTATTATGTTGCGTCAAATGACACATCACATACATATATTTTAAAAATTATATAAAATTATGGAGGGTAATAATGAATTAGGTTTTCAATTTTTTCGGGAATCTCTTTATTATTTTAAAAAATAAATATTGAATGCATTAATATAGGTGAATTTAGCTATAAATATGGCACTAACCTGAAACTGTTGCCATAAATATGTATTGAACAAATAAGGAATGGTAGTAAAAAACGGCTGAATACACACAAAGCACCCATAAAATATTTTTGGATTTTTATATAGTCTAATTAAGGTTGATTGCAGTTCAAATTTTCGACGAACTTTAAGATTCAATTGTTAAACAATGAAACAAAAAAATATTGCAAAAAAGTCCAAAAGTCGATTATATAATCTAAAAGCAAACAAAACAACAATGTCGAAAGTTTCGCAAGTGCTCGTTGTTTCGGTGCCGACAACAAAAGTGAAATAAAATCAAACATCTCAAATTTTTTTAACAATCGACAAATACTCCAACCCCCTTTAATATTTTAACAGACATAGCATACAAGGCATGGGATTATTGCGATTCAAATCTTACTCGCAACACAGTGTGTAATTTGTTTTGTTTACTTTGCATAAAAGAAAACAAACTGAAGAAATTGTTTAAAATAATATATAAAAATTATTAAAAAAAATATTAAAACGTATTACAATTTTAATTTCTATAGCTCCTTCGTTTCTAAAAAATCGCTTGTAACTTAAAACCCCAGTTTAAACAAATAGAAGCAAAGAACATTAAAAAATATATATAAACATGAAGGGGTGGAAACAATTAGTGCTATTTGAGGATTGTAAGTTGGCAAATATTATAAATATTAACAATTTCACGGTGCCACTGGTGTTATAAATCATTGGGGATGAATTTTGTCTATTATTGTTAACCCCACTTGACCATATACGAGTCCACAACGTTTGTACACAAGTTTCTCGATTTTTAGTCTGAATATAATTAGAAAACAAAAATGATATAAGTTAATATACCTATGCCAATACGACAAAATGGTTATTGATAAACTTATATGTCTAGTGGTCTCACTACATCTTATATGTTATCTCAACAGAATATAAAGAACAAGAACAAAACACCTGATAAAGGACACAGTATATTTAACATATTTTTAAGTATTGCGTGATATTTATTTATTGATATAGTGTAAATTATATTTCTGACACTTGATTATATGTATTATTATAAAGTTGGTTAGTATGCAAAAGTCAATTCATTCATTTATATCGTAAATAATTCAATTATTTTATCCCAGAGATCAGTTTACGGGCCAATAAAATTTAATTATCAATTACGATTTTAAAGTGAAATCATGTGTCATTTCGATAGCACCAAATAAAATAAATAATAACTAAACTTTCTACACACATTTAACAGTAACTGTTCGGTTTTTTGACACCTGCCCATTGTTTCTATGAAGGCGATATCTGGGCTGGGGACATCTTTATCATATTCCGTGTGAATGAATTTCGATGTGAACTGTCATCATCGGTTAAAACACGTATAGCCCTTTTTTAGATGGCCCAAGAACGATAAATCCGGTGCTTAGTAACAAAATGTCCACTCGTTTCGTTAAGTAGACTGATGTAATAGATTAAAATCTGAAATATTTGAAGACAATGCTCTATGGAATTATTCTTTTAAATTTTTATTCGATCACGAAATATCAGTAGAAAACATAATGTAACGCAATTTTTTAGAGGCTGGAAAAGATAAGGCTACTAAAACAAACTGTTCATGTTAAATGCAGAAATTTGACAAAATCAGGGTTTGATGTTAAAATCGATAAATTAATATATTCTTCCGAACAACTCTCTAAAGAGTATGACACCATCGGCACGGTAGTAGCAATTAGTGGTTAGTGGTTTATAATTTAATTAATCTAATCTCAATCCACGCAAAACACTGTACCGATACGGGATGAATAATTAGTGAATTAAACGCAAGCGCTAGCCAAGCATTATTAAGTATGTAATTGTAGGCAAAGCAATTGTTTGTACAGGATCGTTATGTCTGGTAATATGAATGGGTAGTCATCGTGTTCTCTGTAGCGAGCCCTCTATGTACGGCCGCGCGCCCTGTGGTCGTCGGTCGCGCGTACTAATGACTGCGCGCGACCGGAGCACGCGCCGCGTCGCACGCCTCTCTTCATTACCAACCTCTTTCCCGTCTTTATTATTTTTTCGCCACGTGCCTATTATAGCGGTTTTTATTTTATATTATTTTTTTCGTAATAAACTCCTTTTTAGCCATGTAATCGGATCCCATTACAAATAGGGGCGGATTACCGAAGGCCTAATAGAATAGACGCGATCGTGAGTGATATGTGATTTGATCAACATAAACAAGCTATTTAGCCGGGCTTGAGAGTTTAATGGTGGTATCACTACGATAACATTTACTAGTCGATTACATGTAATCTTCTTTATTAAAAGTTCTTTTAAGTTGATGTTGATCTATCTGGTGCAGTTTAAATATAAAATTAAAACGATCTTAGTTCTACTATCTCTCAAGTGCTAAGACTGAATCAGTCATTCTACACTTGCTTATCACTTTTTCACTTATTTATTTAATTATTTTTAAGACCCTCTTTTCTGCTATTTAATATTTACATTCAATTACACTTGCTTCTAAATTACACTTGCTTGCTAAAAAATATTTAACATTTAACTAAAATACAAATATATAAATTATTATCACCAATTAAAAATAAAATAAAGATCGTATAAAATAAATAATCCTTTCCCAATTGTAGACAAATTTAATAGTTGTGAGAGGGGTTGTGTCGAGCTTTTGAGATAGAAGAGAGTCTCAGTGGGGAGTCCTTCAACGGATGAGATTTCATACTCCCTCCGGAAGGCACACGCTCATTAGAAAGGCCTATCGGCTTTCTGCATCCACTGTACCCGGGACGTGCGCTAGAGCATTTTATACGCTGAAATAAAGTATTATTTGTATAGCCGCGTGACAGTCGCGTGCCGTATGCACACTGGCCTATTTGCTTTTACGTGATTTAACATGTTTATGCGACTTTACTTTCTACAAATCTACCTTCCACATTTGATGTTTATTTTCCATTAAAACGATAACCCTATTCAATATTATGTCATTTTTATGCTATCCACTTCATACATACTTCATTATTGTAAATACTGCCTTAGACACATTCTACAAGTTTTAATTTTTAATGTTTTAATTTTTAATTTTAAGTTTTAATTTTTAATAATAACAACTTTAGATATTAAAAAAAGAACAGAAGGATTCGGTATTATTCATTTCTTTACTAGGTTTTATAGTGAGCGAATAAAATCAAGTACGCTTATAAAATATTTGTCATGATATTTAAATTCATTTATTATATAATCCAAACACGTGCGAAATCAACCACTTCATACACTTTTGGTAATGAAAAGGGATTATTACTGCTCAGTGGGCGATGCTGTAAACGATGTGTATTTACATCGACGTGTATCAAACGCAGGTGTTCCACAATCATTATTCACATATTTCGTTTTATTATGGCTCTTAATATATAAAACTATCTTGGCTTGTCTGTTAATGAGGTATCAGAACTTACTTAGGCATATTGTGAGCTTAGTATGTACTTATGTAAGCAAGCAATCTATATTTCTTATACGTAATGTTTGCTATATTTATACCTTGCCCTGTTTTGTTATTGTATTAGGTAAGGACTTTTAATAGCCGGTTTTAAGTGAAGAAAATTTCATTGATTATTAATTAACAATTGGAAGGTAAATTTATAATTTTTAATTAATTCTAATGATCATAAGTACTTGATGGCAATGGGAAAAAATTAACAAAGAACTAATAATACCTATCAAACCTACAACGCTTTTTCCCAAGAATACTTGTTCTTTTGTTCTTCTAGTGGGGCAAAAGGTACGTGAGTTTTGGCTTGTTTATCGACCCTTACAATGGGTCGGGAGAGGGTGCGTCACGTGTCCAAAAAATGGATGTGCGACAGAGTGATTCACAGTAAAATCATCCTTAAAATAAACATTTAAGGCACATATTTACTCACATTTATTAACGATTAATTTTTACACACAATAACGGAGTTTGTTAGCGTTTCTCTACATTATTTTTAATAAATATATACTGTATAAAATCGTTCGTAAAGGTGTGATTTAAAAAAAATATTATTTCAGTCACCAAACAGTACTGGTTTTTATTAATAAAATTATATTTTATTAACTTGTCTGATTATAAAATTCAAAATTCCTTATGCCAAAAAAATAAATTCATTTCGTAGTGATTACAAATTACGCGTGATACAATCCAACAAATATTAATATTCACCTTTATAAACAAAAACATATCTAAGTAAGCTAATTCAAAACAAGAATGAGAATGCAACATAATTTCTACATCATTGACAACATTAAGCAGTGCGACCAAGCATAGATATAAAAAATAAAAAAGAATATATACGAAAGTGACAAAAACCCGTGTACAAGTTGACAGGGTTGACAACGTCATCGCACGATCAAGTCGGCGTTCGATCAATTATGTTTGATTCATTGAGTTCACCTGACAGAAGGTATCGCCGTCTCTTGGCGACTCCAAAATATTGTGATTTAGATTTTATCTGCTCGGGGCCAAATTAATTTTACCTAGTGAAATCTCGAAGGTGGCGACCACAGATTTCATCACAAATTCAATGTGTAAGATTTAAATTCATGTTCGTTTATTAACAAACAGATTCAGTTTTTGATTTAATTATATTCGAATATGTAGAGACGTTCGGACCTATATTTAGTTTCAATAAAATTCTATTAAATCTAACATACATTTCGGAAATAGTAACAGTTACTATTTTAGTAATGATATTATTATACCTACCTAATAGACAGAGTACTTGTATTACTTATTAAATAATTAATGGCCGCCATTTATATAATTTGTTTTACATGTTTATTGGAACGGCGTTATCTGTACTAGAATAATATAAGTATAGTTTCTGTGAATGTTATCAACTTAATGAAATTACATTGTGTGTTTTATAACCAGAATATTATCAAATATTTTTTATTAATACATTTGCATATTTAATTAACGAGACGGTGCTATCGGCATTTCTAGTGATGTGGTTGTTAAAAGAATATTTTATTGAAATGTCTTAATTTACTAAATAAATTATAACCTAATATAATTATGACACAATTTATTGTATCTATAAAGCAGTATTTCGTATAAAATATGAAGTTTAGATGAATATGTTTTAACTGTAGAACTAAACGATTAGATGAGAGCGATAATCATATCTTGGCTCCGGAATTTCAACTTACAATTTAGTTGTAAGTTCAAACTATGAGGTGAAGAGTCAAGTCTCCAAGTCACGTTAGATGTCACCGAATCAGTTTTTATCCTCCCACGGACCATTTATTCCCGGATGCGGTAACTTTAGACCAAACGACCTATTTCTGTTCATGTTTTTGCCAACGTTGCGTGCGTATGCGCAGTTAAGCGTTTTGGTTATCGTTATAGTGTAGGATTCTATATTGTACATTGTTCTTTTAACGATAACTCAATTGAGACATTTTCTAATTTTTTTGTTGTGATTTTTGTTTAATATCAGTAATTACGACAGTTACTTACAAGAATAGTAGAATAAAATTTTCCCCACTGTATAACGGGTAATATTTTCATAACTATTAATTTTATTAATGAACCTAAAATTGTTATTTACTTTCTTTAAATTTTGTGTTATAAAAATAACGCTTACAATAGTTATTTAAATAGTCCTTTGTTTGTATCATTTGACAGAACCAAATGTGGCCCTAGCGCCCCGATGTTCGACTGCACGCTACATTGAGCACGCCCATAATTTAAACGAGTAAAAAATAAAACCACAATTTGATCTCCAACTACTTATATCACGTGTGCGCTTTATATTGAATCTCTTTGAATGTTTTGACGTCAGATTAATTTTAATTAATATTGAACAAGTAAAATGACGGTAATACAAACTGTCCGCTATCAACAATGCTAAAGTATCGTTGGCTATAAGAATGTAGTTTTATATGACAAGTTACTATTAAACCCTGGCATACACTGTGTTATTCTAGGAATACTTTTACATTTTATTTTGATTTAATTTTAATATCATTTATATGTACAGTATAATTAACGCAAGGATTTTGGTAATATAAAATAAAGTAAGTGAGTAATGTCAATCAGTTGCAGCTTATTTTTTCAATCTTCCTTTTAAGACAGTAAATATTCTCAATGAGTCAATCATCGGAGTGGCATTTCCTGTGGAGTATATAGAAAAATTGATAAACTCTTAATCGATTCCAAAAATCATTTACCAGATAAATAAAACAAAACCCTGCTCCAAACTTCAGTCGAAAAGTTGTCGTCCCGTTAAGCGACACTGTATCTCCTTCCTTTTCATCCTTATATTGTTAACGTATGTTGCATCTCTGTTACCCTTGAATGGTGACTACCAGATTGCAAGACTACAAGTACCAGGACCAGTTTTTATGCACCAACCACAAGATGCCCTCAGAAATCCGCAAAGATGGAGTCACCGAGGAAATAAGTTCTAAGAACTATGTATGTGTGAGTAATACAGATTCCATGGCTACAAAATATTATCATTAAATTCATGAAGCTTATCGATAAACTTATTTTGAAACTTTTTTTTGTTATTTTTCACCAACTTATTTTAAGCATAAAATATAATACTTTTATAATTTGTATAATATTTAAAGACAGAACCTAAACTCTAAATTATTGTTGGTTTCATTTTCAAACCTTCCTATTGTATATTTCCAAGTAATCCATATAGCACCAACAACGCTGACAAACAAGAGTATGTCACTCACTAAAAACGATTAAACTTATTTCGTTTTTGTTTGCGGATCTTGCGGTATATTTCTTACATAGGTACAATTTATCTTTCTAATAGAATCTTAACGTTCTTTGAGTAACAATTAGTTTGGAAAAATTACCTAAAAGTTCTGTAAAGTAAGGTCAGATCTTCGCTGTACTGATAAGTCTCGGAATTACGAATAAGGAATCCGATGGGACCACCCAAAGCCCCAGCTGCCGTCCCGCCTTATTTATTGTTTTAATTAAAACAACATAACTCAGGTTCCTCCATTGGACGCGCTTATGTGACAGCTCGTAATTTTAAAGTTTAGCTTCTGAACGCGATCCTTAAATTAAGCTACCCGTGCTGCTTGCTTGGGGGGCTCACTAACTATTTCGCTTCTTATAGACACTTTCAACAGAAACACATATGTACATATGGTTTCATGAAAAATTCTATTTTATAAATAATATTTTATTCCTAAATAAATAATATAACAAAAGTTTAGAGCTTAGTAGGACATACAGGACATTACGATACAAGTTTCTTCAATTAAAATCTTTTAAAAGTAATACGAGAACTCGAATAAATATAAATTTAAATCTGGATATCTTATTCGATATTTTATCATAGAATATTCAGATTATTTAATTTCCTAACCATAGGAAATAAAATAATTTCATTTAATTTTCTTTATTTCATTTATTCCGATTAAACTACGCGTACAAAAACAGCAAATACATGTACTTAACAAAATATTATACATTTAGTTGCTTCTGGAATTAACTTTTTCTTTTAATTAAAAATATCCAGTTACTTTTCACACTTAAAATTATTTTTATTTTTTAGTGTGCATAATTATTATTGCTGTTCTAAAGTCATGTTTTACATTTACAACACATATGAATCATTTTTAACTTATGAAATATTCATTTTAATCGTTCTTTTGGAACTCTTAATACACAAGGAAATGGGAATAAAAAAAACGTATGTTGTAATTTTTATTAACACATCATATTATTTTAGTCACATGAATCAATCAGCTGATGAGTATTCGTGAGCATTTTTACCTTAACATTGTAACAGTTACATTCATTTAATTATCACTAATTTACCGCCTACTGTAAGAATAGGATTATATACTTTGTGGTAGCTTAATGTAAGAAACTCTAATACGCTATTAATGTAATTTTATACAAAAAAAGGAACTACCAGTGCGTGCACTTATCGAAATATTAAACTTTAATTTTAACTAACACTAAGAATTGCTTTTGTTATAGTACACAGTTGTGATCTCTCGTTGTTCGAATCGTTTAATGTATGTAAAATCTGATATAACTACATATACATACAGCTTGCTGCACCCAACATAAGCTTTGAGAATTTTTTCATTTATGAACCATTATCGTATATATTTAACACTAGTTTACCTTAATATGGAAATTGTCACATGTAGCTATTATTTCTTAACATATCTTAATCACTAATTTAAATAGAGGATTCAATAAATAAATAGTATATATTAATTAAAAATTCTTACATAGTACCATTTCATTGACACCTACCGAATAAACACTCAGTCGATGTAAATTCACATTATACCAATAAATTAATAAGTAGAGTAACATAGAATCGTCCGTAATAAGAAATAAACTCTATATTTTCTGTTTCTGTATAACCACATTTCATTCAGCCTTTTACTTGATAAGTGTTTTACTAATTTAAACACAATATTTATACTGTAAAATAAATTTTAGCGGAGCTTTTAAAATGAAAATGATTTTGCTCTCATTTAATATATTTGTTTGTTTTTGGAGATGTTTGCATTTAATAACGTGCCCAAGTTTTCGCTTAACCAGTTCGCGATTTGAGAAATATCGAGGAAATATTTCAACATTTAAAATGGGAGTTGAATGTTAAATTTTAATCGCATCAGACGGCTCGTATACTTCTAAAGTGGGACTTTGAAGATATTTGACAATTAATTAAAATAGATTACTATTGGCAAGAAACTTCATATCCTTTATACTGAATAGTTATTTCATCAAGCCAATACCAGAGATGTTTGCTTGGCTGGTATGTGTTTTGTTATATATTTTTAAACAATATGATAGAGCCAAACTTTGGTCATAAACGGACAGTTCATAGAACACGATAACAATTATAAAAAAAGAAAGATTTATATTTATTGTAATTATTTAAGCACTTGAACCGCTATAAAAAATATTGCAATACAATACGTATTTTATTCAAGTAAGATTTCTAATGCACTCAACTCATTGGTAATTTAATCATGTATATCATACAGCGTTTATATCTGGACTTTCATAACCATATACACCACCAGTTAACTTTACACTGACATCGAAAAGATTCTTCACATAGTCATTGGTTTCTCACAGACATTCCACAACACATCTTAACATGTGATTATTATCACCACTTATCAATTGTTCCACTAGCTTTCTACACCATACAATTAGTGTGCCGGTCAGAACTGCACGTCCGAAGACAATGTTCAGTTGTAAAGCGCTCACAAAGCGCAAAATTGCAGCTATGGACAGTCCATCGAGTTCGGGCTCGGGGGGCCCCCCATCACGCTGTAGGGCGGGCTGTGCGGGGGTAAGGATTGTATGGAACCCATCGGTCCGTGGTATATGTCCATCTCCAAGGAACCGTCTGGAGAACATTTGTCCGTCATCTTGTTCTCTTGCTTCGTCACCATGCGTCGCCATTTTGCCCGCGCATTTTGAAACCATACCTGAGAACAAAAAAGAACAATGTTGATGTTGGCAAGGGGTAATCAGTGCAGGGGAGTGACTTTTGCGATCATAACAAATGTTAACGCTCAGCTCAGCAAGAGAATAACTAACTATATGACTTTACCAGTCAATCGAGTAAAATGTTGTATTCCTTTTATTTATTATGTTGTATTGATTCAATCATTGGAGAAAATTCAGACCTTATTTTCAATAAACGTCTTGCAATAAAAAATTGACAATGCCCCGTGTCTTAGTTTAGACATTCAAAAAAGGAAACATTATTCTGAAGAAATATCTTATTCAGAAGTTTCTTTTGTATTTTTTTATATCTTTTTATACAATATCTATTTCGAAAACTTAATAGTATTTTGGTTATTATTAGAAACTCATATTTTTCCCATTCATGTATACTAAAATATGTGGTACTTGTATGTATATATGTATGTACATAATTTTTCTTAAGGACATTAAGGTACTAGTAATGTTAAAGTTTCTACAACAGTGTCAATGTCAATACGTAAATGTTTGCCTAATACGCAGTCATCAGGACGCGCAAATATAATGACCAATAGCAGTTAGTAGCAGTGGTGACTCCGCCTACCGCGTCATGGCTGCCACGAATGTTGTCTAATGCCAAATTTAGATGATCCATTCTTTCTTGGCCACCTCTAAAATGCAATATTTAAAAATATTTAAAATATCGGTAAAGAATGTTAATTGGATATCATACCTAAAACACAGCCAATTAGCGAACACGGAATGAATATATCAGTCAGCGGGTTCGTAAATCGTCATATAACATGGAGTAAGATAGCGTCAAAGGGCATCGGTATGAGAAATGGGTGAAAAGCGTTCAAGACGATATGAGTTTGTACGATTGATGGTGCCACGTCCGCACATACCCGTTTGACAGAAGATAACGCATGGTGGTCCCAGAATACTCGCATGAGTGACAGCAATCTCTTACATTCATCCTTGCTTCTGCTACTTATGGAATATTCTAATCACATCTAATACTATACCAATTTCATTCAAATACTTCTACACGAAGAATCCGTACCTATTGTATTAGCAGCTTTTTAATGGGAGCATCTCAGTGAATCTGAAACGCCTGACACAATCAAATCAAATTCCATACCTAAGCTTAATCTCCTGAATTTTAATTGACGTAGTCAACAAGCATCATAAAATAATGAGGGCCGCGTGCCTGGGTGCCCCTCATTATCTCAACAACATAGCTATCCATAATACGAGTGAGCCTAACAATGAGAAAAATCATGGAACGAAATATGTTTACAATTGTAAAGAAACATTTAGAATATCCGAAGTAAACATATTCGTCAAAAAGGGACCAGTGGCTCCAAATAAATCTAGAAAGTGTTTTAAAACCTAAAAGTAAAATAAATAATGAGTTTGTGCTTAACGACTTCAAACGGCACTTATGTCAGATTGTCGTTGAAGTTATGAAGAATATTTAGAATCATAAAAATACGGCTCTACAGTTTTCTATTCTGCTTTCAGTCTGTACAGTTATGCGACTTCCACTGGACGAACCATCTGATACATCATAACACAATTCAATTAACAATCAAATAAAAACTCTTCCGATGAAACATTAAGATTCAATTTGCTTCAATTTACAAACAGTGGTAATGGTTAACTGCAATTTTTTAGTGGAAACATTGTCTTGTCATTAATTGATGTGGTTACGAAGTTTTAATTAATTGTATGCATTTCATTTTGTACTGGATGACTTAACTCCCATCGGCAACATATGTAATTTAATTTCAAAGCTACTTGATTACTGATTCATTTCACAATTTTTTTTCTACCCTCAATACAAATAAAGAAAATTTTGAAACTAATGGAAATTCAAAGCTAATTTTCATTGTTACAATATTCATATGCGTTGAAATAATAATACTATAAATAAGACATGATTGTATATTTGTACTATATTTTAAACAAGATGTAAATCAGTACCGAGCCGTACAAATATGACATTGACAAAGTGCTCCTCGCCTCTATGTATGTCAATAATATTTGACTATTTTGTTACGAACAGTGTGGAGATACAGACCGGTGCTTAGATATTGTATTCATTAAATATGACACTCTTTTTAATACTTATAATAATAAAAAAATAAAAAATAGGAAGAAATATGGTAAACATAAATATTAATTATAAGTATTAAAACGTTTTACGTATCAAAGTATTCAATGTTATTTATTGATTGGAGTTAAGTCAAAATAATTTCCGTCAATAAAATGACATGATGTTATCGATGGAACTTTTATTACTAGGCCAGTGCAGAAGCCTTTAAAATTAATGAAAAGTGAAAATAAATTATAGTAGAATGAAAATTAAAAATAAATTAGAAAGAGCATTTTCAAAACGATGTCGAGTGTTATTTCATTAAAAGAGACATGATTATTTTATACAAAAATGGTACTGCAAGTAATAAACTTGTTTTTTTTTTTCACCATCGGAAAATAGAGATTTTAAAAAATAGAAAACATTCCAAATTTTTTAAAAAAGCTGATATTTTTACGGGTGATTTTTCACATAAATTTTGAGGTTATGTGAATAAAATGTTAGTACAAAAGTTTTAGATCTTTTTATTACCTACAAATTTGCATATAACATTTTTCCGTAGGACTTTTAGTTTTGCCGGAAATCGAGAAAACCCAT
>DVQO01000174.1:0-26225 GCA_018231785.1 Danaus gilippus
ATAGAGTTGACCTTGAGAAAGAACATAGGATAGTTTTTATCCAAGACTTTTAAAAGTACGTTTGAAATAACCGAACTCCACGCGGACGAAGCTGCGGGCGGAAAGCTAGTTTCTAATATATGATAATGACAACTGCAACAGAATATTACATTTTTAATAATAATCGTTGCAAGTCCGTCTTTATAACACTCAGGTGTGTCTTATCAATATTGAAACTCACAAATAAAAAGTGTAAACAATGTCCCTATAAAAAGTTGAACGCGACGCCCGCGCCGTAGTTACTGTTATCGGATGTGATAACGTGTACCTACTCTTATCAATGGTGATGTGGTCACACACACACACACACACACACACACAGACAGACACACACACACACACACAGACACACGTGTGGCTGACCAGACACAGTGACGACATACTCAAAATATATTTAAAATATTATTATTAATGAAAAAGTCATGAGGAATCTTATGAGTAAACAGAACACTGACTAAGTAACTAATATAAATAGTTGGCAGTCCTTCATGTTACGTTATGTTACTTCTCTTCTTTATGAAGATGAAGGTTTAACAGAAGAACAGTACATACATATAATATATTTTATTTATTATTTATCAATACGACAGTTTGTTTTATCATAATGTACATAGGTATTAGTTGTAGACAAACTTGTTTCATACTTCACAAACGAATTGTTCAAATTCTCTTACAAGTACAGTAATATAGGAATATTTCGTTTAATATTATTGATATAAAACTGGTCGTTTTATGTAAAATTTCGTTAAAATTGGTACAAATGAATAAACACCATGCGAGTCAACGACCCCTCGCATTGACGAGACGACTGAAGGTCATGTACAAACATTAAATAAAATACATTAATACAGGTTTTATATACAACAAAAATATATATATTTCTGTGTGAAAATTAACATTAAAAATATATTGTTCTCATTCAGATAATGTGTTTATTATTATTATATGTATGTATGACTGTTTGTATATACACCTCGGCTGTATTATGTGGAGTGGATGGCATGAGTTGTTAAAGGATGACGTCTCAATGGAAACTGAACATACAATCGATAGTTATGAGGAAAAACTAAAATAAATATTTTACTGAACAACATGTTTGTTAGGACAAATATCTTATTTTAATACTATGAGGTCGTAGGTACATACTGAATTAATTATAGTTTTTACTTCCTACTTTGCTTGCGATTTACTTTACATATAGATGACAATGAACAGACATATACAATATATATATTACTATACAGTTCTTTAATATCATACATTTATTAATAAAAATAGTTTGAATTGTAGTTTTTATATATCATTAACTCCTACTAAGAGGTTAACAGAGGAAGAAAATTGTCTTGATCATTCATTATACATTATAATAATGTCCCTAACAGATTATACGAAATATACAATCTCAAAAACAATCCCTAAGGACATAGGAGACTAGACACTTATAGAGGCGAATATTAAATATACGAAAATCTTCATACGATACTGATGTCACAGAGCACAAGGACCTTGAAATATAGTTTTTCACGAAAAAAATATAATAAAACAACTGCGATTACTGATCGAATGTTATATGCGATGACCTCGAAACAAAGATGTGAAGGTCACGATAGCGGGTGCATGAAAATATTATGATAACGAGTGTACTGATAACACGACAGTCACGTGGCCCGGGCGACTTTCATGTACATACACTATGAGCGGCGACATACGAAACATGGAACTACATGCGAATCAATAAAGAGATGCTTTGAACAGAAACAACTATACTTGGTGACGCTTTGGATCTGAACAGAAATAGACGGTGACGAGGTGAGTCTGCTGAGAACTGAGACACACACACAAATGATACGAGGAGAGAGACGCAATAAAATATATTTGATAATATTATGACTCCTTTAATTACGTCACCTTAATGAATACAATCGAAATTTTATTAAAAATGTTTTGATTATATGTCATTAATATTATTAACTTTATATATGTATAGAGCTGCCAGTTGCCACTCGTGGCTTACACCGCGTCGTTCGTCCAACGTACTCAGTCAAGGGCGTCGGGCTGCATCTGTATACACGCAGACAGACAAACAACCGGTCCATACATTACACTAATTTAATGCACACTACGAAAATTTCACATCTATTTTAAAATACAGAAATAACTTCGGTGCGTACCATTATAAAACACTGAGTCGCCGTCATAACGACTTTGAGTTTTATAAGAAAGATTGAGTCTCTTATAAATTTTGTCAATTTGGTGTTAATTTGGTAAGAAATGGATAAATGTATGGCGACTCTTGTGTTTGTCCGCTGATAGTCATTGTGTGACGTACGTAGGAGACAGATTGATTGATTGAATGAACAAATTGAATGACTGTCTGTCTGACTCACCGCTCAGAGTCTAAACATACGTTGGGTCATAAAATGGAATACTTCTTTTTATCGGATAGTTATAGAAGAAGATTATAAAAAAATATAAGCAACCATTTCTATTGGAATTCAATTTCCTAACATTACTAAACCTAGCTATAGTTTAGAACACAAGTTATAATCTATTAGTCAACCAAAGTCCTTATATTCAACCAAAGTACCCTGTTCAAGATTTATACTATACAGCGTAACTTAGGCCCCAGTAATAGTTGGTAAGTTAACGCTTACTGTACTAATACTTAAACACTGCGGTCTGGTGAACTAACTACAAGTATTTATAATAATTATTAATAATAGCTTTACTAGCGTATACAAGACTAGCCATTATTAATGTATATAAAACTTGTAGAACTTATTTCATCGTGGTTAAAACTCCTTCAATCTGAAGACCTACCATCATCAAATCTTCTATTACATCTACTCTACTTTCACAGAACAATATTAAAGTTGTATAGAAAAAACTATGAAGAAATAAAGCTATTATTTAAGACTGTGTATATAAAGCTATTTAAAATGTTATACACATAGTGAAAACACACACTTTTTTAGATGAACTTAGTTAAATAGACATAAAAGTATTTTGTACAATGATTATGGATATCAACTATCAAACATGACACCTTTATCCTTAGTAGCAGTAACTACATTACTACATACGTTGCGTTTCAAGTATTTCTTTCATAAACTCTCGCACATTACTAGTATTAGCGTAGGATATTGAATGAAACGAAAAACGCCTCTTACGTAGTGTGCCGATGCCAACTTGAACTAATGTTAGAAGTGGCGCCGTCTGTACTCATTATAATGTACTATAATTCTTAGAATTATTTTTATGACTGATTATAAATAATTATAACACTGAGCCGTTGTAATTTTGTATGCAGCATTAAGTACCAATTTGTATTTGAAAACTATAAATACTGGCTTCAGACATTTTGTTTGTCACTCTACTGGAAGTAACCGTGAACATTGAAAACAAATCTGAATTAAGGATACCAGGCACTGAAGTGATTGTTATATAAATATAATATAGGTATAACAAGTTGTATTAAGAAAGATATTATAACTTCATTGTAATGGCAACTGTCATCCCTAGTAATATTATAAATGCGTAAGTTACTCTGTCTGTCTGTTACGCTTTCACGTCTACACCACTGAACTGATTTTAATGAAATTTGGTACAGACATAGAGTCGACCTTGAGAAAGAACATAGGATAGTTTTTGTCCGAGACTTTTAAAAAGTTCTCTTGGAAACGCGATATAATCGAACTCCACGCGGGCGAAGCTGCGGGCGGAAAGTTAGTCTTATACACATATAGAAGTCATTTGCTATTCATTTATTTTTCTTAAGTAAAATTACTTGATCACTATTATCACAATGTTTAACATAATATTCAATATCTCCATGTTATGTTAGTCTTTACTTATTAGTTAATAGGTCTCAGTTCAAAATACATGCACACGTGATAAGATTCACGTTCACGTGATAAGATTCACGTTCATAAAAAATTAAGAGCAACAAGTCTTATCTGTGATGGACTAAAACAAACAAACTCCATCTAGACTATAGAATATAGATGCTGGCCTAGAATATAAATATCATGTAAGAAGAACTTCATACGCAGAGGAAACCCGTAGAAAATAAGACATACAATAATTAAATTTAACTCAAGTTGTCTTTAATTCATCAATTATGAATTCTGGATTTCTTAAGAATTCTTCATTTCACAACAAACAATGTAATTTAATATTTGGACAAAACAATTTCTTCCTTATAGCAAAGCTTCAATCTTATTGTACTTATCCTTTACAAATATCACCAAAAGAAAGAGTCGCAACGAAAGGGACTATTAAAAATAGACTCAAAGACAACTTTAATTAAGTAGACATAATGTTCATATTTGTGTTTTTCTTCAAGCTCTACTGTCATAAGCCTTGTATGTTATATATGTTAGTATAAATTGTAAAAGATATATAAATATATTATAAATTTCCTTATAATATAAATCTATTTATAGAAAACAGTCCTTCTACTAAGCCATGCGTCTTGCATTTTTACACTGAGGTCAGTACATAGTAGAAGTGATATTACTGACTTACCAACAAACAACCAACTCATGATTATGAGGAAACGCGACATATAAATATCATCAGCCTATCAGAGCCCACTACTGACTACTGAGCAATGGCTTCTTCTCACATGGAGAAGGTTGTATATACATATACAGATTTTTAATTTAATTCGAGACATCTTCCGTTAAATACGTACATTACAATGAATTGTAGATTTCTTGAAGTGGCAAATGAATAATAACATTTCCAGGTAGGTTAGTCAAAGGAGCCAATGAGAGATATCACAATGACGAGCTCTGGTTCCTGTAGTACAGACGATATAGTCTATTACTAGGACTAGTCTATCACTATATAGCTTTATAGTCCGTGTCAGTTCAAAATGAATCACTGTCAAACTGTGGTAGATGTTGTCGGAAACATTCCAGAGGCCATTCCCATCTCCGGAAGAAATGAAGGTTCCGTACATTAAACTCTTGAACTTGGGATCATATACCTATATTGTTTCCTCAGTTTAAAAATCTTGACAGTATGTAGTTAATTTAAGTCAGTAGGTATACAAATCTCTCTTCATCATTGTTATTCAATACATATTAAACTTGCACATCATTATTTATAGTTCAGATTATAACAATAGACTACAGAGGGACTGTAATAGATAGTATCATAAAATAATGATAAACAAACATAAGAATATTAAAGAGACGTAGTGAGAAATGTTTAGGTAAAGTGTGGCGTGGTTGAGTGTGGCGTGGCGTGGCGTGGTACAATTAAGGTGTATTATTTGATTGTTAACAATATGTATAATGTATCCACGTAACGTCGCATTTAACTCCAAGTGAACTATCTAAGGTCGTCGACCTTCCCGTTCTATTTCTAACCCGATACAAACATGTTTGTCCTTTCATAAGACCTCTGATACGTGATACATTTTAAATATAAATAAATAACATTATGTTTACTATTACTGATAACTATTAAATCATTTCTATATGGCAGGTAACTTTAACTCACTTTGAATAATAAAAGAAAATATATATCCTCGGAATAGTATCAGTCGTGATCGCGGTCGCTCCTTGTAAAATACATAAAAACAATAATTAGTACAATATAACAGCCAAGTATTACAATTATCATACGTCATATTATGGTTATGCCAATCAGCGCCATCTATTGGCAGATGACGGTCAACGCCGGCACCTACCATAATAATATAAATGAATCTTAGTAGGTAAATAGTATATATTTTTAAGCTCGTCGTTCTCGAGACTTGTTATAATGCAGGCCGAGGTACTTGGATGTAAGGAATACTAATAACTGTACTGTACTACTGTTTGGCTATATGTATAAATGGAGTGTCTTGATTGGTCTGTTTGTTACGACGACATCCTAAAGGTATAAAACTATGGATATTGAAAAAGGAGATGATTGGATATTTTTTCGTCTATATAATTTTGTATGCGTTTCTTCTAAAGCGATAGATTACAATGAACTTGTTTTCGACCTGTACTGAAATCTGATTATTACCTCCCGACCAGTTTCAAATTCAAAACTACCCACAATTAATATACTACGCCGTGTAGTATGCAAGGACACCAAAATTCTAAAACAATCAAAACTACTAACAACCACAGACTTTACTTCAACTTTTAATTAATTGACAAATTGTTATGTAGCTATAAAATTTAATTAAGTAAGAGATCTAGTATACTTTGTAACTTCAAAGTTATTTAAAGTTAAATTATTTTTAAATCAATAATAACATACTTATCTGAAAGACTTATAATTAATGAAACAAGTTAAATAACGTACATTTAATAAATTAATCCAAAATTATACCTGAAAATAGAAAATTTACTAAAACATAATGATATAATATTAAATCTTCGTGGAAGTAATTTGCATTTTTACACGAACCTGGAGGTAGATCTTCTAGGAATTGGCGAGTTCATTAATTACACACGTCTTAGTTAAGTCAAAAATATTTGTATAGTCTAATTTCGTATATTATCCGTCTTTTTAGCCATTAGTAATTACAAGTTTGGCTAAAATCACCTTGTAATCTAATTATATAGGTTGTCATGGATGTATCACTATAGTCTACTAGTATGTGGCCTATAACATCCTTTGACTAATGGCGCGTATAACATTTTTCATATCCAATCGATAGACCTTGAGGTTGAAACCTAAAACTTTCATTATGAAGACGGCTAACGTTTTTTATTGTGTATTATTGATTGATCTCGTCATACAAGGACAATAGTATCACTTACAATACACGTATTATACTTTGGCAGTAAAATATTGAACAAAAATAGAAAAGAAACAGTCGTGTTGTGATAACTCCTATGTAATTATATGTATTTAATAAAATTTTGGAAAGCAGAATACCCTCATGCTTGAGGAGAAAACGAATGAAATGTTCCACATACAACATAATGTATTCAGAAAGAAAAATCATGAAAAGAGCATTAAAATACATAATAAAAATAAAACCAAAAAGAATTACTCTTTCTTATATAACAAGATACAAGTATATAATACACAAAAGTAAATAATTCTAATTAGATATAAAGTTATATTTTAAAATTGCGTTTCGTTAAAACGAGACACACAAGCTTCTCAAATTACGAAGACCTTGCGAAGGACGGCGCGAGGCTTCGTGAATACGGATTAATGTAATAAAAAACAGTTTTTTAATCACTAATATCATATAACGTCAACACGATACAGAACATTACTCAGTTCTGACAGACAACTGCAAGTTCTGATAGTAATATTTGTCTAACTAAACTCTGTGACTTCGATGACTAAGCACTGTTTCTCTTTACTATACAAGCATCTGTACTGAACTCAGCATTCCACTCAAACCCCTTTAAAGTTTTCAACAATTCTAGTTAGCGGAATTCTATGTTAACACTTTATCATACATCTGTACGTTTGTCAAGTAAACTCCCTCCATAACTCACCGAGTCTCCAAGTTCGTGTTTAACACGTTCAGTTTAAATATGAATAGTAATTCTACCCTACAACTACAAATTAAGTCCGTCTAACTAAATGGATACCATAATTATATATGCTGTAATAACACAATAATTCGAATGTAACTCTTTGTCGTGAGTTTGATTTGGAAGATAAAAAAAACTGTTTTAACATTATTTTAAAAAAGAATATTCTTGGTAAACCTAAGCTAAGAACAATCGCCATTAGAAAACGCTCAGTAAGATCGAGTACAAATGCAAAACTTGTCTAATGTCTAACCATATAAACCAGGCAAATTGTTCTAAAGAATACAATTAGTATTGAAAAAACCCACTATGTTCTCTTTCAGTCTTGAACGCTTAACTATAACAAATTAGGTAACAATGTACAAATGGTGTATTTTATATCCACATTCTACTCTACACACATTAATTCAAGTTTCATTCATCTTTGTTTCTGAAGCAACCACTTCAAGAAGACTGTACCAGAATCCTAATAATTCAATAAACTCACATTATTATAAGCAACTACATATGTAAGAAGCTCACAGAACACTCAAAGTAATGTCACTTCTAACAAACAAATAGACAAATATTAATCATAAGAAACAATTGTACAATTTAAATGTAGCTTCAATATAAGAATGAGCATGGATCACATATCAAATATAACAAGCAAGTATTCAAGCTGTCTTCGGTATAAATCTTGTAACATTAAATCACTTGTGAATTGTATATTGTATTATACAATACATACACTTATTTTGAATCCAAACCAAACATCAAATAATAAAAAATAATTATCATTTCAAGTTATGAGATTTTCTATCATGAATATGTACTCATGTATTTAAATTAATAACTGCCATGTCAATAGTAAAAAAATATACCTCATTTTTATAACATCTCAATCTAAAAGGTTTGAGTTTAATGAAATCACAATCCTATCAGAAACAGAGACATCAAAAAAAAGCTTTTTCGTAAACAAGACTTATGACCTATTAAGTAATATTATTTCTTTTATATAGAAAAATTCATTCATCTGTTCCTTTAATATTTCAAATTATTGATGAAGCAGAACAGACAGTGTCAGTATTACAGGCAATGTATTTGACTTTAGCTACAATTCTTTTACATCCAAATTTTTCTAATAATTAAAATACTAAGTACCCAGCACATGGCAAATGTTAAATATTGCTTCTCCATATGTTTATTTGTTTTGTTCAAGAAACAGAAAACAATACAATATTAATGTGTTAAATATTCTACCATGTTGCTGTAACGGCTTGGGTTATGGTAATCAAAATTTGGTCAAATGTCAGTCAACTAACAAAACTTGTTACATAATACGCTGATGAAACAAATGGATGAAGTAAACTTAGAATATATTAAATAATGATTGAAGTAAAATAACAATTAAAAAACATATACAAAATTAAAGCATAAGCAACATCTTCAAGATTCATTATACCTAGTAGTAATCTATGTCAGTTGTATTTTGAATAATTACTTTAGAATGCTGACATCATCACAAAGGTTAATAATAATTTTTTGAGTCTGAATGTTTTACCTACCCTCATTTTTGTTTAAACGATGATTTGCATAAAATGAGAAAGTGGAATATTTTAGCATTTCGCAAAGCATTTTCAATGTTTAGAAACTAGGTTTGTATACAAATAAGACGCAGACTTTGTACTTTCCACCACTTGAGAGGCCAATTCAAGATATAAATCTTATAAGCAACTAGTTCATGCTTAATTTTATAACTAACTTTAAAGGTGTTAGAACAATACAATAGTGGGACGGATAATAATTACTACTATTTAAGCATTTAACGAAGACAGGGACCATAACGATAACATTTTTGAGGCCCAAGGTTAAAATAAAGAGTGTCTCACAAGAACAACTGCTGTCAACTTTTAAATGCAATATTGAATGCGCAATAACAACTCACCTGGTTCCACTCTTGCAACGCCTCAACTTAGCAGCGTAATTCAGGTGAAGAAGTTCAAAACCGCTCAGATTGATCACTACAAGAGGCTACATATAATTTTCTTATCACCCAAAAAGCAATACCAGCAAATGGAACAACGGCGAAAAACATAGTACAGAACACACGAAATAGAAACTGTATTACACGTTTGAGGAAAAGAGACGGAAAATTTAATATAAATGTCGCATAGACAAGATCAGCTGTTGACAAAACATTAAATTGACAACCTTGTGTACATATGGCAATATCAATTTTTTATAAATTTGCTTAAATAAAAAGCAAATCTATTTGTTGCTGTAAAATTTTATTGAGTATGTATTTCTTATTAATTGCAAAATCTAAATCATGCAGATGTGTATGGAATTAATTTTTAATAATTAATATATTTTTAAATATAATGAAGTTTAAAAGTTTTGTGTATAAAAAGCAAAAATCTCTTGTTTTACAACACTGTTCCCTTATTTTTTTTATTAAAACTCGATTGTAATCCTGTGCAATCAAAATAATTGTTCTTAAATTAATTTAAATTAATTTAATAGGAAAAAGGGCAATTTTATTATTATTATTATTTATTAAACACTGGTAACTTTTATTAGAAGATATTATTTACACAGATATGTTTAAATATTATGTTATATTAAGAAACACCAATTATGCTAATACGTACCAGAGACAAATCTAACTGAGAATACAGATTAAAAATGATTACAATTTTTTATTGTCAATCAATAAAAAAAATATTTTTATTCTTTCAGATTATTACTATTGCTGTAAAAAATAATTCAAATTAAACGGAGTCTTACACATTTAGATGTGAAAATAAAATAAAGTAGGGTATTCTAATACAGGTGCAAAAACGGTGAGGTAAAATCTAATAGTTCGATTGAAATTTGAATCGAGTACTCACATTCTTTCCTGGCTATGGATGTTACTATTAACCTTTCGTCATTGTGATTTGTGGATAATTATTATTTTCTATTACTAAAGTGTCAGTGAAATAATAAAATAAGTGCCGACAAAATTAATATGGCCAAGGAAGAGGATGACGACAATTTGCCTGATAAAGACGCAGCGAAGGAATTCTATGCAAAATATGAACCTAAAGAAATAATTGGCAGGTTCGTTTGTGTTTCGATGTTTCTACAGACGTCTTTAACATTTATCTTTAGCTAATGAATTGACTTCATGCCAACTTATACGACTATCAGGGGTTTAAAGGTTTCTAATAGCTACGACGTTTTAAAAAATTTTGTGACCTTGACATAGTAAAATGAATTATGCTAATGAAAATATTTATGCTTTGATAACTGTTCGATTTCGCGATCAGAACACCTATAGCAATTGTTCTTCAACCATATGCCGTTCTTTAATAACCATTGATAATAAGCTGGGTCAATAAAAGTAATATTTTGTCAGAGGTATAAGTTCTACAGTCAGAAGATGTGTGGAGAAGGAGACGGGCAAGGAGTACGCCGTGAAGATCATAGACCTGAGTCAGGAGTCCCAGGATGGAGTGGACACACATACAATGAGAGACGCCACCCGCCAAGAGGTCAACATACTGAGGATGGTGGCCGGACATCCTTATATTAGTGAGTGAGTTTGATACACACTCATTATCATTAACATTATACCATTCAGGCTTCGTCATCGTCGTCATCACCCTATCAGAGAACACTGCTGAGCAAAGGCCTCTTCTTACATGGAGAAGATTAGAGTATTAATCACCAGGCTTGCTCAAGACGGGTTGATGATTTCCAACTTATGATTGTGAAATTATAAAGTCAATGTTTCCTCACTATGTTATCCTTCATCTGTCAGTGGTGTGAAAATATTCATATAAAGTATGTATGACTCGGAAACATCACATTGGTACTTGATAGGATCGAACCTGTGTCCTCATGCATGAGAGGCGGGCCTGTAACCATTAGGCCACCACTGACATTCAAGCTTAATAATTACAAAATAAACAATCGCAATTAATTTTTAATTGCTCCAAAATGCATATGTTGCCATAATTTATAATGTTTAGTCTTATAATAATTGTTATCATTCCATCTATTAATTTCCAGTTGAACTCCAAGATGTGTTTGAATCGGAGACATTTATATTTCTGGTGTTTGAGTTGTGCAAGAATGGAGAGTTATTTGATTACCTTACATCAGTCGTTACTTTGTCAGAGAAGAAAACAAGATACATCATGAGGTAAGACACCAAAATACCATCACTGAACAACTATACATATTGTAAATATG
The DNA here is from genome assembly GCA_018231785.1 of Danaus gilippus. NCBI lineage: Eukaryota > Metazoa > Arthropoda > Insecta > Lepidoptera > Nymphalidae > Danaus > Danaus gilippus. Next base: position 11,766 of record DVQO01000174.1, read on the forward strand.
TTTATTTATTGCACAGCGAAATATACCGCCTCCTTCATCCACGACGTCCCAAGTTCGTGGTCCGAGCCTCACTTTTAGCAGGCGCCCTTAGAACGTACGTTCCCCTGGGGGCCCTTCAGGCCCTCCCGTAACGGGTCAGTTCTGGCACTGGCCCACTCTACTGGTGACGCTGTAACAGCCGCAGGGCTAACAGCATATACAAAAAAAAAGCGAAATATATAGTAGTTTTCATTTAGTTGTGTATATTAGTTAGTAAGCTGGCGATTTTAACATCAGAGGATGTCAGTCGTTATTCAATAATGACTGCATGCAGGTACGAGCTCGCGAATAAAGAGTCAATATGTAAAACATTCAACTGTCGCTTGGGATTATATTAAGTTGTATTTTTTGGTAAACAAGACTGGCTATGTGTATGTGTGTTTTCTATATACATATAAGTATTTTTCATAAATCTAAAAGTTGTAATTAACATCAGTCTTTAAAACCATAGTTAAGTTGAAATACTCTATCCATGACTGAACATGAATATTTTGATATTGCACTTCATACCTTACTTAACGAAACCAATGAGAGTTGGGTGGCGAGCTAGTTTAAGGTTTGTTGAAAACTAAACAATAAACATAAAATACATTAATTTATCTCCATTACGTATGTGGGAGGTGTATTTGTTTCACCTGTGTTTTGATGATGATTAATCATAAGTGTTTTCTATTGTATCTAAATATAATTTAAATGAATCAAAACTTAAAGAAGAAAATGTCAGAGTTAATGATGAAAGCTGAGGTTAATGCTGTGTAATATAATTATTGTCTATTAAATAGAAGGAAATTTACAAAGAAGTACACTCACTATATGTACTGAATTATGTTTACCAATATTAATGTACCTATATTAAATATATTTTATTGTGTTATATTAACCAGACAGGTGCTGGAAGGTGTCCGTTCCATCCACAGTCACGGCATCGTCCACAGAGACCTCAAACCTGAGAACATACTGTTGGATGACCAGCTCAATGTAAAGATCACAGACTTTGGCTTTGCTAGGATGCTACAGAGAGGGGAGAAACTATTTGGTCAGTAACAATATGTTTATAACTCATTCATGTATATTATTATCATTAGTATTTGATTGTTTACACATATGTCCCGCTTTAAATTCACTAAGTTTATCTTTACATTATATATTTCAGAGTTATGTGGTACTCCCGGTTACCTTGCTCCAGAAACATTGAAGGCCAATATGTTTGAAGACGCCCCGGGATATGGGATGGAGGTTGATATGTGAGTGTATAATACATTATGACATATAATTTAGAGTAAAATGTTGTCTTCATTAGTATTATTATATTTGTATGAAGATAATTGTTTTATGTGATATTTTATTTCACAGATGGGCCTGTGGCGTCATAATGTTCACTTTGTGAGTACTATTATCCTTGATATATTTTACATAAGCAATGTCAGTGAATAAGTTTGTTTGTATTTTTTATGTTGTTGTAGACTGGTGGGTTGTCCACCATTCTGGCATCGGAAGCAGATGGTGATGTTAAGGAACATAATGGAGGGGAGATACTCCTTCACCAGCCCCGAGTGGGCTGATATATCGGGTATTGTTTGAATCAGCTGTTTTTATCATAGACATCGTAGAGATGAATGTTTGACGTGTTTATGTTTCCAGAGGATCCCAAGGACCTGATCCGCCGCCTGCTGGTCGTTGACCCCGCTCAGAGGATCGGCTTGGAGGACGCTCTCACTCACCAGTTCTTCCACACTAAAGTATGTGACGTCACACACTATAAACACACACCAATACCTGTATGGATTGTTCAATACTATATTAGCTACATGAGCACAGCGCTTGTTCTCAACATCTAGTAAGCTTATATTGAACGCTGTTCGTTTGTTCACGATCTCTTACTATGATTTGTATTTTGTACACTCGCTTTGTATACCAGCTTATGTGAATAACGTACAAGGCAGAGAACGCGCTAGTAGCCTCTGAGTACGTGAGGAGGGAGGCGACTGTGTGTGTGTTTGTATATAAGTTATATATCTGATGGCATGTTTTGATGTTCCGTGTTAGCTTTGGGACCAGGACATGACTCCGCTGAAGAGGTCCTTGTCAGGTACCAGCAGGAAAATGTCCAGGATCGACCAGATAGCCATGGTATGGGAATGTACTATGATATTATACAGGGGACCCATAGACAAACACTCCAACTAGTTAGTAGTGCATGCCTGTAGTGACTAGTGATGCAATAAGTTACTTCATGATACTAACATATTCTGCAATACTTTTAGAATAATGTTTAGTTTGTGACTAACAACTCCACGTTTAAACCCATACACCCTCATGCTGAATATCAATCAATATGTATGTACTAACACATCATCTTTGTTACTAACACTAGTGTAATACAGCAGTCTCTTATTAAACTTAATGTATCAATTCCCACACATTAACCAGTAGCTAGCTAGCTAGCTATCAAGTTTTGGGTTTCATATAAATGAGGACATCGAAACAAGATAAACAATGTAAACATTTGTTTTATTTGTGACGTCACAGTCACAGTGCATTTCACATGTGTTGTGTAGTCGTTGAAGTCAGGCGCGTGTACACCCCGGTCTCGTCTGCGTGTCACCCTGCTGGTGGTTCTGTCTGCTGTTCGTCTGAGACGTCTGCCGCACGCTGCTGCACGCTCACTGCCGCTAGCTGACGCTGAGAGTGATCCGTACAGCGTCAGGCTGCTCAGAAAGGTATCTTCATACATGAAGCATATAGCAGCCGTTCAGAGTATGCGTTTCTGACTGCTGGCAATTGACATGACCTTGAAACGAGTCGGTCAAAGTTTGACGTTTAAGAATTTATTAAAAGTACTATGTTTATTATGACTCAAGCAGAAGAATGTACTGCAACTTGTATCGGGAGCTGTCAGAAATCCAAACTCACAGCTGTATATTAGTATTGTTTTCAATTTGTATATGTATGTATGTAACATATGATCATTATCCACCAGGTAATAGACGGGTGCGCGTTCCGTGTGTACGGCCATTGGGTGAAGAAGGGCGAGGGTCAGAACAGAGCGGCCCTGTTCGAGAACACGCCGCGGACAGAGCTGAAGAGCCTGTACGTCAGCAACCTGAGTCGATGAGACACACACACACACATACACACAGACACACACAGACAGACGGTCGACGTTAGGTTAGTGTTAGACAAGTATGTATCTATATATGATGCTCCCAACAATGCAACGAGGAAATAATCTCAGTCATAAGGGAATCATATTATATGTAACTAAGCAATAATTATTATTATAAATATATAGTAAGTACCTAATAAAATATATATACAGCTATATATAACGTTGTATGTATGTTGATAACGGTAAATTATTTTTAAATCTGAAACTTAATGTAATATGTATATAAAAAAAAGTTCACAAAAATATTGTTTATATATACGAGATCAATGTTCGTAAATATTTTGAAATATATGGTGTTATAGAGAAATAGTAAGCAAAAATGTTTAAATTATGTTTTATTATATTTTGTATGTAAGTGAAGTTTCTTTTTATATATGTATGTGACCCCATATATTTTGACTATGTACCTATTGTGTAACAACTAACAAACCTACCTGCGAGAAGTGATGTCTTAGGAATTGGTCAGTAACATTTTTACCGAAAATAAATTGTAATATTTTTAGAAAGTTATCTGTGTTCGTTTGTTGTAATACATATAGCTGTGGTGCACATTTTTCTTTATTACTCTAATAATAATTAGAAATTAAAATAGTTTATAAATTAGAGTTTAATTTATAAACTATTTCACGTTTTTGTCAAGTCAACACAATATCGCACTTTGTTGATAAATAAGTACAAGGAAAGTTTATCTGTGTTCCTGTATTAACTCTGTTTGTCTTCAATTTCCCTTTTTTCGTAACTTTGAACTCTTACGAGATAACTTCTTTATAAATCATCAGTACCTTATATATATATATACATATATAAATATATTATACTTGTTATATAAATAGTTCCTAGTAAGTTTTGTTTTTCTTGTTTCTTGTAGAAATAAAACACTTGTGTAAAAGTTGTGTAATTTATTTAGTCACCTACAATCAATTCAATTCATTAAATAGATGTTCATACATTGAAAGGCTTGTATGAAAAGCGCGCCATTCAATATGATATCAATTGAACGTTTTAGGAGTGGGAAGTAACGTGCTTCAAGTGGTTTATTCACGTGAAAGTATCGACAAGGATGTGTCAATAGTGACTCGTTATACACGCACACACACTCGTAAACATGATCTTTATATACACACACACACACAGATACGGGGCGAACGTTCCACGTCGTAGATCGAAAATGACTGCGAACTATTTAGAATGAAGAATGACAAGATGACGGCGGTGATGGAGGCCGAGGAGGATGAGGAGGAAGGAGGAGAGAAGAGGCACGTGCGGGACCCCGGCTCACTACACAGAGCACAGGAACAGATTACACGGTATAGACAATAAACAAAGCGCGCCGCGTCACAAGCATTCCCCGCCACCCGCGCATCGATCACATTCAACAACCGGCCGCTCGGATTGGTCGATACGACGGCCACGTGATGCGCGCGCAGCCCACCGATTGGTCGCCGCGAGGCTCGGCCACGTGAGTCGCCGGCGGGCGCGTGGCCGGCCGCCAGTCGCGGCGTGACAGCGGGCGCGCCTGGACCGCGCGGGCCGTGCCGCCTGCCGCTACCCGCTTGCCGTCCGCCGCCCGCCGCCATGAGTCTCCTCGACACGCTGCTGGAGGCGGCGCGCTTCATCGAGCTGCAGGAGCGGCGCCTCCGGGCCGGTAAGTGAGCGCCGGCCCGCGCCTGTCGCCCGCCGCCCTCGACCTTGAGCCCGCCCCGCCCCACGTAAACAAAGGAACTCCGCGTACCCGCTCGCCCCTCGCCCCTCACAGCCCGGCTGGCGAATGCTCCTTGTTATTTGTTCCTAGTGTTGTTTGGTGGTTGTGTCGAGTGGTGGTGACGTCACCTCTCCCCTGTGGTGGACGCTCCTCGGTCAGCTGATCGACTCGTGTCGCCGTGCAGCGGGCCGCGGGCGAGGGGCGAGGGTGAGGTACGTGGAGGTGTGAGGGGGGGGGGCGGCGGCCGCGGTCGCCATGCGCACGCGCATCCTGTTCTATACCGCCTCGTACATGTAACACATACCACAATACATACAACAAAAGACGCATAACGTAAAGAGATACCAATTACCCACCAGACTGCTCTCGTCCTGATCTTCATCCCCCCACGTCTGTCTTTCTGTTACAAGTTGTACCTGTTAAATGGATGAACAGAACATACTCTACCGACACTCGGAGACATATTACAATGAGATGTATATAATAGTATAGTCAACTTCGTCTGTGCTGTGCCGTGCTGTGAGTGCATGATCGTCTGTGTAACGGACCGCGAGTCGTTTTCTCTTGTGACGTCGCGCGGCCCACATCTAGAACATAACGAGCGGACGTCGCTCGAATATAATGTAATATGTTAGCATCGCCTTGTATATAACGACCGTGTCCTGGCTGACTGTCCGGTCGCTCGGAGCGCTCCCCGGGGGGCGGGGAGCGTAGGGGGAGGGGGGGCCTGCACGGTGCAGTGTGCACGGACCCAAGGTCGACGGACGCACGCATGCGCGGACCCCGGGACCCTACACACACATACTAGAGACGGACGGACTGACACAGATATTGTTAGGAGATGGCAGCGACAGCGACCAGCTGGTGGTGGTGATGGTGACGATGGTGGTGGCGGCGGTGGAGTAGTATAGCACATACATTGTAGTCGTTGGCGCTCTATCGTCCTGCGTGAGTGTGCTTATGTGTGAGTATGAGTGTTCTCCGCACCCCCCCTCCCTCCGCTCTCCTCCCCGCTTGTAGCCGCTCGCCCTCCTCGCGTCAGTCGTCAGTCGGTCGCGGAGCGCGGTCCGTGTTGGTCATTTCTTTCGCTGCCTGTCAGTGAATAGCCCTCGTGTTCGCGGGAGCCCCGCCGGCTGCGTGTATTAATAGCGGTCGTTATCACGGCGACCTCGAGGACGAGCCGAGACGCCGCGAGGTCGCCGCCACCTGCGCGCCTCTCGCCCCCTCCCTCCCCCCCGCCCCCTCCTCGTCCTCGTCCTCTGATCTGTTCATCGTCAGCTCGGTTCTCTTACAACGGTAATATACCACTGTTTTTGTTCCCTCTACCATCTTGTATCATGTCGTAGTGAGTGATCGGTCTCCACCTTTGTTTATATTTTCATCTGCTCCCGCCCTCTTTGTCTGTCTGTCATATTTCTGATGGACTGTATCTCACCTCCGTCTGTCTCCATGTCTCTCCTGTAGTTTTCGATGTTCCTCATCAGCCCCGTCCTCCTGTTCTCTCTTCTCTCCCCTAGCGGCCGGGGCCGCCCGTCTCACTGTAGTTATATAGTATATAAGGTCAGTGTTACGAGGAGGCGACTAGTTTCAGGACATACCATGATCGTACTGTGTACGGTGTCACCCTCCCCCCACCCCGTCCCCCGCACCTCGCCCTCTCCACCTCCGCAGTAATATATATTCGTCCTGTGTTTTGATTACCATAATGTGTAAACATGAGGTAACGGTGAGTCCGCGCCCTCATTGTAAACGATGTATGCGTTACCATCGAACACTCCACGCGGCTCTCGACGGCTTGGTTGTGTATTACGTAACACGTACATACACACAGAGAGACATACACACACACACACACACACATGCGGTACACGTGTCCGCCGCACATGAGTTATGTAATAATTACTAAACAGAGACACGCACACAAACACAAACACACACGCACACACCTACAGTCGTTCTAACACTGTGCAGAGGTAGGTTTTCGTAGTCGCAGATTTGATAATAACAAACATCTGACAACTCTCCGACACTACAGAAGTTACACATCGTAAAATTAGAACTTGAAATCGATCGCACTGGACGGGACGGACAGACAGACGGACGGGATACTAGCGAGGTCCACATCGGCTTGGAGAGACCCCGTGACGTCACGGCCTAGTGACCCACGAGCGGCCACCTGGCTTACGAGTTGCAGGTGTCAGGGACAGTCTAACAGGACACACACACGGACAGACACACGGGACACTCGCGCTACAGATTCACAGACGTACTCTAGACATAAACACACAGAAGATAGGAGCGACACACGGGCGGGGACACACAAGACAAATGTGACATACGTACAGACATACGGAAAATACTCTACACACGGACAAACACACCGCACACGGGGCACGTGCCACACACGGACAATTAATGCACACGAGACACATGCGACACATGGAAAGACACTCGACATTCAAGCGACACAGGCGGACATACTCTAGACATACGGATCTTGCGCGACACACGGACACACGCACAGACACGATCGCCTAACTATCAGCTGTCACTTGCCATCCGCCAGATGCCACCTACTGTCCCGTGTGTCACCTAATGTTCTCTCATATCGGTGTCACCGTCGCCTGTCGTGTGTGTATGTGTCTGTGCGTGTCTCGTACTAGACCCAGTGAACTATCTCTGTATGGCAGTAGTCGCCGTCGGTCGTGTCACGTACCAGGGCGACATCGCCGTGTCGGAGGTTCGGATCGCTCGTGACTGTTTCTCTTCGTCAGCCGAGCCTCACGGTGCGGGGCGCGGGGTGCGGAGAGGCTCCGTGTCGCTGGTGCACGTGTCCCCACTGGCCCGCTCCCCCCGCGGCTCGTTCTCCGGCCGTCCTTCCGTCCGCTCTAATCATCCGTCTCAGTCTCTCTCACGGTGCGGTCCGCCGCCCCCCTTTTTCTGTCTCGCTCTGTCCCGCCCCTTCCCCGCGCCCCGGCCCACCGGTCGTCTGTGTCGGGCGCTCCGTCTGTTATTTCTATATCAGTCGCTTGCCGTCCGCGCCGGTGTTGGCGAGCTCTCCCCTCCTCCCGGCCCCCTTGCCCCCGCACTGTGTCACCCGCGCCCCTGGTTCGCCCGACAGGTCCGGCGTCGAGTCCCACGTGCGGAATCGGTGATAACGGTCGGAGTATGATAACGCGGATCGGTGTAGCGTAGAGGAGACTCGGCCCGGGACGGAGGATGGGCGTACTCATGGAGGCCGGGGAAGAGGATTCGGTCGCCGGGGAGACGAGGAGAAGGCGGTCCGGACCGGGGCCGGCTCGCGGCCGGCTCGGAGAGGACAGAGTCGCGAGACCGCCCAAGAAGAAGTGGATCGAGGAGTATCTAGGTGAGTCGGAGGAGCCCGAGCACGATACACGGCACAGCGGCGGAGGGCTGTGATACGACTCTACTCACCGGAGAGAAGTGTGTCGACACACACACACAAACACACATACAGCCACACACACACACACACACATACGCGGTACTACTAACGATAGATGAATCAAATGTTTGGTTATTAAATAATAAGATTATGTTTACTGTGAGATACACGGGGACCGGGGAAGCATGAGCGGATGGCAGGTGGTGGATGGTAGGTGGTGGTGAGTGATGGGTTGTGGGTCGCGCCCGTCGAGCCGAGGCGGACGAGGTCGCTCTGTGTATTGTTTTCGCGTGTCCATGGTTCACGCACTGACGATTCGCTGCGTGCCTCTCTGACCCCGCGCTCGACAACAACATTGATGTGCTATAAACTCCATCAGCCGTCTGCGTCCCTGGTCCTCCCAGACAAGCGACCGGCGACGTGACCATGGCGTACCGTACCGTGCGTGTCGTATCGTATCATATTATTATATCGTATTGTATCATAATGAACGACCGACGGCTCATGAATGAGACGTCTTCCAACTTTCTATGTTCCGTTAACGTTTGCAAATCGTCAGTGAGGTCACCACCGTTCACTGAACGCCGCGAGACACGTGTACCGAGCGACTCGCGTCACACGCACACACCCGCACACACACACACGCACACACAGACACATACATATACCTACACAGACACATACGCACGCAAATCATCCTTGGTGGACTGACACTGCTGCCGTAGAGACATCTCCACCCTGACCAGGCTGGTGGCTCGCCAAGCGCCGCCATCTTAGTGCATGCCAGTGAGCGGCGTGAGGTCGTTGACCCGCTCGGCTGTGATAATACATTCATGATAAACTAATACATTCCGCGGCTCGATCTCCGCTCTGTCTCCAGGAGACCGTCCTCTCCTACCGGGCCGCAAACCATGAACTAGTCTCTCCGACCTCCCTCACAGCTGTTGGCCCTCACACATCATACATGTATTATGTGATATATATATATATGAACTTAATATGAGCGAGTGAGCGTCGGTCCGTTCTATCCCTCCGCCGCATGGAGGTCGCGAGCCGCGAGCGCGCCACGTTGCGCAAAAACGACCAGGAGTGCAGCGGGGCGGAGGAGTCGCGGGAGGAGCGCGTACAGTGTACGGCGCGGGAGGAGTGCAGGCCGCTGGGTGTGCGACCGTACGTGACGTCACCGGCGCCCTCCACGTTCCATGAAACGGTTTCACTTTCATACTTTGTGTATAGCCTATGATAGAGATAATGTAGAATGTGCGTCTAAATAGCTCCGAGGACACCGACAACACATCATATACACAGCCCGTGTACTCCGCTCGAGGAACGGCAAGGGCATCTTTTAATTTCGGTTTAAAATCATATCAAGTCAACACATACACATTACACAACACACCGCACCGTACCACAGAAATGTAGTGGTTTCCTTTTTAGTGTACAAGTACTTCTCTTTGTTTAATAAGTCACACGCACAAGGTTGCAAAAATCTGCCTCTAGCTATGTTTGTATTACTGATACAGTGTTGTAACATATCGCACAAGGGTAATACTAGGAGTGCAGGAGTGACGAGGAGTAGGTACCGCGATATGAATATCACGAGTTATACACATTACGTGAGAAGTCAAGACAATGTCATTTATACAATGGGGAAACGTTCAAATATATTGTGGTGCTCTAAGTATATTTTTGTATTGTACCTATCTATCGAGTCATCGACTGTATGTATATTTGTTATGTAATGCAAAAGCGAATGTCCACAAATATGCGAATATCAGCGAATGCGACTGCGAATTTTCCTTACATATGTAACGTGTAGCGTACCCATTTCAGGTCGACACACACATACGCAATGTGTTCTCTAATATATGTAAATATTTGCCTTTTTTGTACGTTGATGATTATATTTTGTTTTGTTTGTGGTGTCGAATTTGTGATATTGTTTTTTTTTTATATTTTATATTCCATTCAGTATTCTTTGCCATGTATTTTCTTTTTATAAAAATTACAATGCTGTGACTATGTGTTAGTCACAAGAGTTATCGAATGTGATTCTTGTTTAATTCATTAAGTTACTATTTATGTCTTCATACTGATAAAATAACTATAACCATTACATACTATACACCACGTTATTACACTTTTTACTTAGAAATTAATATTTACTAAGTAACGTTTGATATGTAGCTGTCAGTTACATATGTTTCGAGTCTACTCCATTACAACAATCAGCTGACGTTCGCGCGTGGACTGCACGCGTCACGGTCATCGAACGTCATTCACTGACCACGCCCACATCGGACGTCTCACTCACACCTCACAGATACAGTGCATGTGTGAGCGATGCGGAGATAGCAGAATGGGTCGTCGGGTCTAATGTAACATTAACCTTATGACGTACGCAATGGAGTCGTTTTTGCTGTAGTAGTTATATAACGCAGGGTCGTGGTTCCGTCCTTGTCCCGCTCCCTCGTGACTAGTTTTCGCCATCTCTTTCTGTCTGTGTGTGTGTTGTGTGTAACCTCGGTTGGCACGAGTGTCTCCGCCACGTGTATGATCTCCTGGTATTCTACCGCCACCGCCACCGCCGCGGACGAGCGAGCGAGTGAATGACGCGGCCCCGTCTGTTTACAGAGGAGGAGCCCGAGACGCCGTTGTCGCTGAGACTCACCGGGGTATCCGTGAGGCCCTTGACGCCGCCCGCTCCCGCCCCCGCTCCCGCTCCTGCCGCCGCCGCTGCAGCCGCCCGCCCCGCACCACCGGCACCCCCCGCCCCCGCCGCCGCCGCGCTACCCGCCCCGGCACCCCCGGAGCCGGCAGCCGCTGCCCCCGCGCCCCTCGCCTTCCCGCCTCACCCGGCGCCCCTTGACTTCGTACAGGAACATTCCAGGCCGCGACACACGAACGGTCACGGGTGAGTTATGATCTCCTGGTAGTAGAGACAACGATAACAGCTGGATCTCCTCGCGTCACAGGATGATGATGGATCTGTGTGTGTGTGTGTGTGTATATACTCACAGGCCAGGTGCCCGTCCTATCCCACTCTGTATTCAATGTGATGTAAGGAGGTCGTCACCGTATCCCTAATGCCCTCCTCGTCCTCGTCCTCGTCCTCACCTCATACAATAAACATTAACTCTATCTTACTACACTATACCCTACATAATGACTCCTGGGTGTGTGTGTATATATATAAGCCTCCCCCCTCCTCTCCCCCCTCACCTCCCCCCGCTCGTCCTATTCGCCTACGCGGTGCCGGTGGTAGCCGGTAGGTCGCTGCATGCATCTCTAATCTCTCGTATATAATCATTTAGGTATTACAATTCATTATTCTGAGCCCTATTCTGTGACTTAATGTATACGTGATCTATTCAATTTATGTCCATGTTAAAACTCTCTGATTCTCTTTATACACATATAATTTATTTATTTATTACGACACCTTCACCTATATGTTAAAGTCATAGGGTAGTATTATATCTAGAGATATATACGAAAGATAGATAGATAGGTACAAATCAAGTTAAGTAGACCTATCAGTACAGTTTAGATGTTGTATTATATAGTTTTTCTGTTGTGTCCAGTGCGCCGCAGATACCTTCTCCTCCGTCAGTGAGTAGTACCGCGGTCAGTGTACCCGGGGGAGGGGCAGGGGGAGGGGCAGGTGTACCTCGAGCCGGCACCAGGGAGGTCCACAACAAGCTGGAGAAGAACCGGCGAGCTCACCTCAAGGAGTGCTTCGAGCTGCTCAAGAGACAGCTGCCCGCCGCCGGGGATGACAAGAAGACGTCCAACCTGTCCATACTGGGCTCGGCCATCAGATACATACAGGTGTGACGTCACACGTCTACGATATAATATGTACATATATAGTAAGAGGAGGTCGGAGAGATGTCTAATACGATGTACACGTGGCCTGTAGGTGCTGCGGCGGAAGGAGCGCGAGTGTGAGCACGAGATGGAGAGGTTGGCGCGGGAGAAAATCGCCGCGCAGCAGCGGCTGGCCGGCCTGAGGAGGGACGCCGCGGTTCGGGGGCGGAGGCTCGCGGGGCCCGACGACGACCTGCTCTCGATAGGGATACCGCTCAACGTGAGTCATACCTACAGCTGATGCGAACGATCACACCTAACACTGACAGCGATCAAAGGCGAAAGTATGGAGACTAATCTCAAGTCGTCTAACCCTCGTGCCCGTGTCTTGCAGGCGGCTCCACCAGCTCCCCCCGCCGCCGCCCCCGCCACCGCCACCGCCCCGGTCCGCGCGGACTCCCCGCCGCGCTCGTTAAACCTGAGCACCAAGCTGAGGCCGCTGCCCATACAGATCACACCGACCACCTCCGCGCAAGTGGTGAGTGAAACACACACAGTAGAAGATATATATAAACCAGCCGACCCGGCAAACGTTGTTTTGACATATAAAAACATGAGGGTTGGTTATAAAAAAGGAAAAGAAATGTCCACAAATAAATTGAAGGGTGAATAAATACAGAATACGCATATAAAAATGGGTAAAAATCGGTAAAGCCGTTTCGGAGGAGTACAGTAACTAACATTGTGTCATGGAAGTTATATATATTTAATGTGTGTATGTATGTATACAGAGTGTAGAGGAGCCCGGTGTGACGTCATCACTGAACAGTTTAGTACGACCAGCTCAGATACACCTGCCGCTGTCACAGGTGAGCAGCAGTCGTTATATTATATACAGTTGTTAGTACTCGGAGTCGTGATCAGTCGTTATAGTGTGGTGGTGTGATGGCAGGTGGTGGCCGGCGGAGGGCTGGTGGTGGGCCCCGCGCTGCAGCTACTGCCGGCCGGGCTACGTGTGCTGCATAATGGTAATGACCAGTTCATATAATACTATGGGTACTATAACTTACTTCCCACATTATTCATGTACATATCTGTAATCTGTTTAATATTATGTATAAACTGTATCCCTTTGTTGAAGTTGTTGTCACATAATGAGATCATTCACATCTCGTCCGTCCGTGATCACGGGGGAGTATGTAGGAAAAATAATAAAAATTACGTAGTAAATCAGAAAATATAGATTTTGTGGATGTTGGTCAAAAATATTATGCCGGAATCAACAGCGTGTAAGACAATTTGTATTGAGCTCTTATACCCAAATAATTCTTTAAAATTTAAGGTCAGATTAGGTAACTATGTTTATAAACAACTTCTTTGCCGAGCAAAATCACCATTGGTTTTATTCTCCTATAAATTAATTCTAATGTCTGATGATGACTTTATTGAAATATTTTGGTTCTCGGAGGTCATTGACCTCTGACCAAGGTAACTTCACCGTACACCAAAACTACTATTTTAAAACCTCGAAGATTTTGTTTTATTTTTAATTCAGATTGATTTGCTGATTCTATTTGATAAGGTTTTAGGAACAGAGAGAACACTTGCAAATAAAGCAATTGTAAGAAAATTAACAAAAACTTAAATAACTTTTCATCTTCATCTGAAATTTATGGAATTGATAGTGCAAAAAATATCTTAAACTTTATATTATTTCATAAAATTCGAGAATACATATTGAACTTATTTTTAGTTATTCTATAAACAGTTTATCAATACAATATTTTGTTATTTATATATGTGTCTGTTTATGTTGAAGGTGTAACAACGGATAGCAATAAAATGACTAAAGAGAACGGCATCGTGACGCGTCCACCGACATCATCAGGTAGGACAAAACATCTACATACGGACATACAAATTAAATATAACCAATATCTGGTTACCGAGTAACCAATATCTGCTCGGTATTTAGGAATAATTAGAATTTATTTTGTGTGTTTTTTTTTTAATTTTGTTTAGGCATTTTTAAGTGAACACGTTAAGAAGACACAAAACAATATAAGGGTAAACATCGACATATACTAATAGAAAGCATAGGCCATCTCTCTCACTCTTTACAAACCAAAAAATTACTGCAGATTATACGAGTAAGGCATGTCCATTAGTATATGTCGATGAGGGTGAATATACGCTATTTGGTTTTTTGTGTCCCAGAAGGAAATGTTATAAGTTAATTGAAAACTGATCCAATTTTATTTAATTTTGCTCAAATTATTTTATTTAGCTTGCCTCTAATTTGAAACTGTTTTTCGCCCGTTCTTTAAGATCAAA
>DVQO01000175.1:0-26218 GCA_018231785.1 Danaus gilippus
AAAAATAGATGTTAGCCGATTCTCAGACCTACCCAATATGCTTACCAAATTTCAGTGGAATCGGTCAAGCCGTTTCGGAGGAGTATCGAGACTAACATTGTGACACGAGAATTTTATATATAAGAAGAAGTAGTTGCATATATCAAAACGTTAGAAAGAAACGGGCTCGAACAAAAGAATCAACGCTCACATACTTCAGCAGTAAACTAGCATTAACCTGAGGCCCATAGTCAAAAAAATTTTGATGTTAAAAGGAAAATCCAATAAATTATTTACAAAATAAATAATTACTAAGATAATAATTAATTTATTATTAAGATTATTGTTGAAATGTTAATGTGAAGTCATGTTACAACTTATAAAGTGGTAGTTTTATTTTTTGCAAAAATTAATTCCGAAGTAATTTTAATCGGTCATTTATAGTTAGAACACTATCTGCATGAAACGTGACGGATAGCACGCATTGTATTCTATTGTACTTTTAAAATGGTGGCATTTTGAGTTTTTTATTTCATGATTATCTATTCGTAGTTTAAGAGATACATAATGTACATTTATTATTTTTATATGATAATGTAGTTATACTGTTTAATCATATCATTTAAGTTTACGAATTAAGTATATTCATAATTTCTATACTTTAATTCATATTGAAATATGAAATGTCTCAATAACAAGGTTTTATTTAGAAAAAATAGTTTTTTAATTACAATGAACATTGTTTTATACATTTTCAACTGTGAGATCAAAGCCTTAAATATCTAAGGGACAAGTAAAGCGCTAAGTTAAAAAAGAACTCCCTGTTTAGAAAGGTTTTTTAATATTACAAATGCAAGTCCTATATTCTTGTGTAGCAGAATCTAGTTCTTGTAAAAATATTCTGACGTTTCCGTTCGTTGCCAAAAATATCATTGGCTTGATAACAAGGCTTGATACTTGCATATGAATCGATCGTACCTCGCTGGTATATTATAACCAAATATAATACATAAGAAAATTAACAGCTGATTTTAAATAGGCGAAACCATTATAAGCAAATGAAAAGTGCATTATAAATCAATTACTTAGTTGTCAAGTTAATTAGAATCACAGCTCAAATATATGTCATGGACACACTCAAATGTATAACTAATATATTTTTTGGAATTATAAATGCTGGTAAAAAAAATAAACTAGAGTCGACTGTTAAGATAAAAGTTATAGTAATTAAATAAAAGTCTTTATTAATTTCGACAAATTCCTTCGTGTTTCTTCCACACAATACTCAAAATTCTCACAACAAATAAAAACGTTGACGTTGGCAAAATATTCCACAATTAAAGCACGAATGAAGCCTTAGCATAAAGAAAATTTTGAAAACTCAAGGAATGTTTTCATGTACTGCCTAAAAACTGCATATAAATTTCGGCCAACATCAATAATAGGGGATTTTCTTGTACCTCCTTTAAGGGGATATTATTTTTCATTTACTATTGTTTGTATAGATGACCCATAAACAATTTGTAAAGTCAGTTTATTATTTATATAATTCTTAAAAGTTAATCTTTCTAATTATCTTTGAATTTATATATAAGTGGGTGTTCTAGGAAAATAAATAATACATTGGAACGACATTGTTTTTTTTGTAAATACCCAATAAGTAAACATTCCTACTGGGAATTTATCTTGCTGTTATTAATTAAATGACTCTGACATTGTTTCATTATGATATTTAGTTTTTCTTTTCTCACTTCTACATAATCTTCTGACAGTGCTTATCTACGCGTGGTCTACTGGTGTACACAATTTAAACAAAATAATAATTATCAAAAATATAAGGCAAAGACATCTTCATCTGGATTTTTTTTATTCAATTTCTATATGTTTGCCTTCACCGATGACGTGAAATGGTTACTAAAAATAAACTCATGCTCGATCTTATATTTAGCACATTTGCTCGGACAGCGAGAAGCCGACCAGTTGAAAAGTGATTTGAAACCGATCAGAGATCGTTTGATTAGAAAAATAACAAGAATTAATAGAAATATACAACTGAATACAGTGAAATGGACTAACAAGGAATAATAAAGCAAGGATGTGTGTGAAATTATTTGAGCACTTAAGGTAATAACGCAAGATTTTACGAAAATTATATTTAACGCAGTGATCGTAATATACAACATAATCACACCTATTTTCACACTAGCCCACGCAAAAACATCTTGTTTTAGTAGCAGTCACTTGCCTTGGAACGAAATGTTGTGTTTTTAGTTTGACGGTGATTTTACCAAACAGTCTAGGTGAAAATAGGAGTTATATCAAAATAATGGAACTGTGGACGTTACCTCAAATGTTTTGATTGATTATAAATTGTATACTTGTATTCAGATATTTAATAAATAGTTATAAATAAAACATATGGAATCTCAATTGTCACCAGATGAGAATAAAAATTCTCCATTGCCTCTTTTAACACATGAATGGGAAGATTTAAGAAAAGCTCGTGAGGCAGGCGGTTATCCTTGGACTCACCTTTTGAAAGCACCTTTAGAAGGAGAAATTACTGCTGAAGACATTATCAGATCTACTACTCCAAGAAGAAGCATGTCTCGAGAATTTTCTAAATCTCGAACTCATTCACCAGTTGATCAAACTGTCCAAAAAATTCTTAATCTTGACTCATCACCAGGCAGTAGCAGAAAACATGGCGAAGAAGGTGAAGATGAAGGAGTGCATATACCAAATTTTTCAAAAGAAATTTCATTGGACTCAGATGAAGATGTTGTAAACCAAGCAATGGCTACTAAACAGTTAGAGAACCAAAATAGTCAACATTTGATATCGCCACCAACAGATATTCCAAAAAACGTCTCACCAAAAAGTATTCTTAAAAGAAGAACTCCAGAACCACAATACTTTGGTAGTACTGAGACACGTGAAAAAACAAAATGCTGTCACCCCTTAGTTAATAAACTTAAACACTTAGCTGATAAAACGTTACACAAGTTAGAAAGAAACGATCATGAAAAATCTCCCCAAACGAAGAGAAAAAAAGCTGAAGAGCCTCAAGAAATAAGACAACTCAAAAACTCTCCTAGTGCTATTCGAAGACAAAAATTTAGTGCTATAAAATTAGGAGACTCAGATGAAATGAGCAAAAATATGAGCTTTGATACCCCAATGTCTATGAAAAAAAAAGAACACATATATGAAGATATAGAAGAATCAAAAGAGTTTGATAGTGTAAAATCACTACAGGATCCTCCAGATTTGGATAACGATGAGTTAAAAACAAATTCAAATAAAGAAAACGACAGCCTTCAAGAAAAAAAGTCGAATACATCTCAGGATCCTAGTTTAATAATTGAAGACAATGCTTCACTTGGCGCTAATGAACATGTCATGGAGAAACTTCACCAGAGGAGTAGTATTAGTAAAGAAGCTGTAATGTTAGACGAAGAAATAGTTCCAGGAGAGTCAAACACAGAAGAAATGTACAAATCTGAAAACGATATGAGAAAAAACAATGAATCTCCAAATATTACGATTACAGAAATAAATGATGACGACATCACCATAGAACCGTCTTCTTCAATACCTATAGAAACATCTCCAAGTCCCAGTCCTCGTGTTATTGATAGTAAACAAGACTTCATGGATTCAGACTGGTCTAGACCCAACAGGTAAATATTAAAAATAAATTTAATCCACTACAATACGGAACAATGACATAATAGTTTTGTAACAAATGCTAAGCGAACGCGTATCTTAAATATATGCCTGATAAATATAGATCTGTACCATACGTCTTCCTGCACGTTAGGTAAGCTCTTTAAAATTGTCATCAGTGATCAGTGCTCGCGGTTGCTTTCACACAGCTGATTAGTTCGTTTATTTGCCTTATTTTCAATAACTCACAGTTTTCCTAGTCATATGTTATTACTTAAAAATATACATTAGTATGCCTTAAATAAGAGGCCCATTTTGACAAGCTCTCAGTTATGAGTAAACTCCGTCGGTGGACTTCTGAAGGTGGGACTCCTATAGAAAAACCTTTAAGGCCTACTAGAGAAGGCAGTGTTCAATTATATACACCAGAAGTACGTTGTGCATGTCAGTTTTTCCAATGTGATTCCCTATTACCGGAAAGAATAAATCCCGTGGGCACTAGACCAACTTCTCGAGCTAGTAATATTATTCAAAATATCAGGTAAGTTATGTTACCGTGACTCAATAAAATAGAAATAGTCTAAAATAATATCTTGCAAATAATTCTAACTATTAAATAATTTTGCCCGGAGACCGCTGTGGCTAAAACGAGCTCTAGCCGTTGGCCTAATTGTAACTTTTGAAACATGTGTGAGTGTATTTAAATATAAACTGAAATTATGCAAAGCGTCTTTATTTTTGCGATTTATTTCATTTTATTTTTCACTTTGTACAAAGGCTGAGCGAAAACAAGTATTTTATCTATTTTCCAATATTGCGACATTAACTTACTAAGATGTTAAGTGTTACAATTTAACTTTTTTTTTCAGTGATCACGAATACGAAATTATAGAAAAACCTCCCCCAAATATAATTTATACGGCACCAAGTATCGACGATAAACCCAACATGGTGGTAACGGACGATGATGAACTATCAAGTGTCACATCACTGGAAAAAAAATACCTTCACCATACATCCGACGAGGATGAGCCAATGGAGCATAAGGAAGAACTTAATGGTGAAAAAGATGAAAATATTTCAAACGCTGAAGCATTACAAAAAGACATTGAAGAACGCTTCTTTGTTAATACTCCCTCAACAACATCTAGAACGGAATGTGAAGTAAGTACCAGTCAAGTAGATTCCTCGGCATTGGAAAATTTACCCTTAAAGAGAAGCAGTAGAAATAAAAATTCCGAAGGAATTGAGTCGAAAATACAGCAGCGTATAAAAGAAGGTACGGGTAAACTAAAAAGTCAAGCTGGTAAATTAAAAACAAAGTTAAATAATATAAAAAACAAACAAATACATTTTCCTGAAAGATCAAAAACAAAACTACAAGAACGACCAAAGCCTTCTAACGCTGATCGGTCGAAATCAACGTTACCAGATAAAAGAAAGTTTAGTTTGCCTGACAGACCAAAATTTAAAAAGATTAATTTTTCTGAAAAATTATCGTTTGGTGATCGAAAGAAATTCAGCTTTCCGGATCGTCCCAAATTTAATATGCCTGATCTACCCAAGTTTAAAATGCCTGAGAGACCTAAAATAAACTTCCCAAGTCTTGGTAGAAAAAGAGTTGAGATAAATAAATCTGAATCTTCAACCGATTTACAAAATGTCTCCGTAGAGTTTGAAGCTAAAACATATCCGAGACTTTTTAATAGAAAGAAACAATATATTCCCAAAACCTCATCTTCCCCGACGCTTAACAGAGAAGATACCCCACCAGCAACATTTACTTTTACTAGAGTAAAAAAGGCAACAGATAACCAAGAACCGTCACATCATATCCCAGATAGTCCGGAAGAACCCCGAGAGTACGGTAGTTTAGACAAAGAGTGCGATTATAACGATGACTACAAAATGGAAAGCAGACAAAACTTTTGTACCACATACGACTTTGATAAAGTCGATCGAGTAGATCAACAATTTACAGATGAAACGAATAGTCATGATGAGTTAAGAATACAAGTTTCCGAATCAGATTTATCACCGCCACTACAAGAAAACACACATATAAACGAATTAAACAATGACGAATTTTTTGTACGACCGAGAGGTATTTCTCGTGAAAATATACAAGTTAGAGAATACTTAAGCGATGAGATACGACAAGCATTTAAAATTCCCAAAAACGTGCTCGCTGATATGTCGAACGAAGACCAATTTAATAACAAAAATGTATATGCTAACGATCCAGAAGACCACGATTTAGCATTAGATAGCCAGCCTGTCAATTATTCCACTGAAGATATAAACGATAGAGATGATGGTTATTACACATTCCCGCCTGTACGACCCTCAAGAGCAAAACGAAAGAAGAAGGATGCTGAATCAATTAAATATATAGATGACAGCATAAATGCAAGCATGCAATTTAGTGAAGTTGATTTAGGTTTATCGGAAGATCAATTGAATAAACAAATTAATACACACACCGCCAACAGTGATGTTGATATAAGTAAATCAATTCAAGATTTAGATCTAAGGCCTACTACTGATCTTCATTCTATTCATGAATACGCCAATGATGATGTAATAGAATATCCTGATAGTATTCCAATCCAATCTCAAACCTTACCAATGCCACCACGAAGGAAGAAAAAGTCTTTCAAACCTAGCGTCAGAAATACTTCTTTAAATGATGTGAACATGTACCCAGCTCAGAGATGGCAATCAAAACACGATGGATGCGATGATGTAAGTATGAGTATATTTTGACACGACCTAAGAATATTAAAAATATAACTTATTTTTAACTAAAAAATAATCACTATTTTAAGACGTATAAGCCATTTTTTTATACATACATAAAAAGAACTAAATAAATGTTCGGTTATACTTTCACATTTTATAACAAAATCTTAATTAACATTTCTTAGTATCTCAATCTCTTTTAATTTTGTATAATCTGAATTCATAATGTGAAAAGAATAAAATAAAATTTTATTATTACGGCTTAAACTCATTGCAAACAAGATATTGGCAGAAGTCCAATGTACAGCGCAAGACAAATCTTTGAATTGTATTTTTGGATGCCCTCCACATCTGATTGTTGACCTAGTTAAAAGTGAAATTTATACTTATATACTGAATGAAGTAGGGACAACTGTCATTATTTTTTGTTGATTCTGATGTATGATTTGGCACTGCTCATATTTATTTTAGCGTCAACAAAAAAAATATTAGAAATTATATAAATATCTTATATAACTTACCACAATATATATTCTATGTTCTTCAATTAAAAATTTACATTAGAGTTTCGAAAAGTTTTGATCCTGTTTTATATTTACATTTGAAAAATATTTTTCAAATTAATCTTGGACTTAGCAAGTACGAGTATGAGCATAAGTCCCAGAATTGATTTAAATTATGTGTATAGTACTTTGAGATGTTTTTATTTAAGATAATCATCTATTTACAGTAATTGCTAATCTACGAAGTTAAACTTTATTTTAAAAACCAAATTCAGATTGAACCTAAAATGTTTACGTCACAAGAGAGAAGCTACAAAATTATTATAAAAAAAATTATAAAATTTCTGTTTCCTTATATATTTATAGCATAAAATTAATGTATTTAAAGTATAAACAATACGTTTCAGATTATCGTCTACAGAACAGAACACGAGTACAATGTTCCACAAGCCGAACTATCCCAAGGTGATGTAACAGAACAAAGTCCATTACCACCACGGAGAAATCGATCCAGAAGTTCAAGGACCACTTCTGTATGTGATGATGACCGTACATCACATGGTGCGGAATCGCTTATTCTCGATGCTCATATTTCAACAGTTGACAACGCTATATCCGAAAGTGATATTCAGCGCGAAAGTCCAGGCTATGCAACAGTTGATAAAGGTAATTTTACGCCAAGTAAAGGTGCTAGACGGTCATTAAGCAAAACTCCACCAGCAAGACGCCGTAAGAGTAATAGTTCTGAGAGAAAATATTACACAGTCTCTAGTCAGAAAAGCAGAATGCCAGATCGACCTCCAAGAAAAAAATCCTCTACGAGTCTTATGACCCTCGATAGCTTCACAAAAGAATCTATAAATGGTGATCAGACTCAATACATTGAAATAGACAGAACAAAAATGGAAGATTCTTACAAAGACCTAAAATCTGGAGCAATAGTCAGTAAAATGAAAGATAGACCATTGCCTCCTCCTCCTCGTCCTCCCAGAGGACCAAAGCGTAAAAAACTCTCGGAAGAGGAAGAAAGCCAAAAATCAGCATTAAATTTATCAGAATCTCTTGATGTAGTAGAAATTGAAGTTTCGACACAAACAGATCCTTTACCAGATGATGTTGACTTCGAATTTGGAATTGATGACAATCTTGATTTGTCTATGTCTAGTTCCCTTAGAGACATTATTGATGAAGAATCAATACTAGAAAAGATTCATGACAAGTCAATTACATTAGAAGCGGATCGCCGTAGTTCCAGGCCAGCATCAAGGTCAGAGAAGTCTCTAAAGTTATCGGATCCCAAATTAGGGGAATTTTCTAAATCAAGTCTTGGTAAAACATCTCCTACTGTTATATTAGTGGAAAAACGGGTATCAAGTCCAACAAGAATAGACGAAAAGGAGGTAATATTAACAGAAGCTTCATTGACTGTACAGCCTATTGATATTGATGATTCCCAAGTACCGGATGTTCCGCCTTTACCAAAATCTAGAGACACTTTAACTTCAACTATTAAAGATAGAACTAAGCCTAAGCCTGACAGTGAGAAAGCTCTTGACAGAATTGCTGAAACTAACAAAGATATTTTGTTAGACAACTTAGTAACACAAAGACTTCAAGTTCGAGATTTAGACGTAGGTAGATTAAATGTTTCAGAACTTCAAGCATCAAAAATTCTTGTGTCTGATATTGAAGGCATGACTTTAAATGTTAACGAGTTAGATTCTAAGTCTGGGCATATTTCTATAACTGGAATAGAGTTCTCTCAATCTGTAATCGATGAAATTGTTAAGAAATTTACCGAAATGTCAACTTCCATTGTTCCTAACACTCAGATAGTTGACACCCAAAGTATTGAAAGGCCGATTAGTAGGGAAGAAGAAACACAAACAGATACTCCTTTACCCGATAAGAAACAAGAGACTATTATTTCAGAAGAGATTAAAATTGACTCACTACCATCCTCAACTGCCAGAAGTACTGAAAATATTGAGGAAATAGCTGTCCCACCACAACGACCTCCTCCTCCTGATTTGACGCCTTTATTATATTCCTACCTGCAAGATCTAACGATTCCGTCATCATTACCTCATCAACCACCGATACTGCGCGAGAGGCATTACAGTGACTTTCATGAACCACAACTTCCTTCACCACAGCCACCAACACGTCGAGCTAAAAGAAAACCAGCCGTTTTGCACAGCGAATCAAGTTCCGATGACGTAAAACCACGACCGTCTCCCAGAAGAATGCCACCCCCAGCCAGAACTCAAGAACCAACTGTAACTGAGGCTGGTTTCCAATTCTTACGAGTATGTCAGAATTCAATAAGCAGAACGTTTAGAAATATTGTGAACACATTTATGTCTTACATAAGTGGAACCCAAAATAAACATGACATGCAAGTTGCTATGGTCATATTCCTCGTGTTAATAGCTGGTTTAATAATGTTTGGACTCAGCGATAGCCGTACAATTCATCACCATCATTGGGAATTCTTTAATCCACCAGATACTAAACAATAAAAATTAATACTATTATTTTATGATAATAGCTATATATTGTAATCATATGCCAAATATATTAAAATTTGTTTTTGAATATTGAAAAATCTTTTTAAAATAACTAAATTACTAACCAATAAAGTACTCTAACTTGATATCTATATATAGGAACCTAGTCTGTTAAAAATATTATGTGTCAGCAATGTTATCTAGTTGTTTAAATGTTTTATTTGTTTGTGTAATATTAAAAATTTATGAATTGTTAAAAGAAATTAGTTAACAGTTTTTAGACTATCGTAATGCATTTTATAAAGGACGTTTGTTTTGTAATATAAAACTTAAATAAATTCTGTTAACAAAAAACATATTTTTACTCATCCTATAAATTACATTTTAAGTTCTGTCTTTATAATATTACATTTTTTATATTTCTAAATGCGTAAGAGGAGGCATGCCTTAGCAG
Source organism: Danaus gilippus (assembly GCA_018231785.1). Classification (NCBI taxonomy): domain Eukaryota; kingdom Metazoa; phylum Arthropoda; class Insecta; order Lepidoptera; family Nymphalidae; genus Danaus; species Danaus gilippus. The sequence continues at coordinate 9,858 of DVQO01000175.1, forward strand.
CAAACATAGGTATATCAGAGTCAAATGAAACACTTTGTAAAATTAAGAAAAACATCTATTTAATATAGATCAAACGTACGAGGACTTTTTACGCAAAATCACGGGATAAATATCTATATCACACTTTAGAGAATTCTTGGTATACAACTACGTAAAAAAAATATGCAGAAATGGCTTAATAATCATAACATATTTACGAACCATGAGTTCCTAATAAGGGGTTGTATAGTTTTTACTTTTAGAAAAGGTCTAATCAGAAATTATTATTACACGAGACGTAACTATACTTTGTGTTGTAATGTAATATATTTTTGACGAATAAAAGGCGTTTCATAAATTATTTACAAATACTCTTGAGGTAATAGGCAATAACCGGTCAGTCATGCGACCTCAAAAACATGTCTGATTGCGCACCACTCCTACAATTAATGCGAACCATTAAACATAGTTTTCGACTTTAATTTATCTACAAAAATAACACGTCTAAATTACTTGTTAAATTATAAGAATATCTTTCTAAGTAGAATTTTTATACTAAGGCTTGACTTTTTTAAGATTTCAAACCTAACACTATGAACGTTTCAGACTACACACTTGAGAAAATGCAGCATATTTTTAATATTTATCAATATTTAATTTCATTACAAGGTTTTCTTCTTCGTTTCTCCATATGAGTTGGATCCAGAAAAACGAATTGTTAAAGATCAGCGAAATAAATTCTTCAGAGCAATTTCGTGTACTAAAATGTCTATATTTACATTAATATAATTATAAAGTAGATATGACGTTGTCCTTTCTTTGATTATTCCAAATTCACAGTTATAAAAAAATAAAATATTTTCTATATTTATGATTATTAATTTAGTTTCGTTAATTCGCAATCAGTGATATTTTTTTTTTAGTTGATAATTTGTTCGCCTTTATCTGATTGCCAATATAAATACATATTCCAGATCCGATCGAAGTTTATGACTGTTATTCTTGGGAAAAGAAACCTAATCAATTACTTTGGCACCAGAGTAGAAAATTTCCTATTCATTTCCAAACTTTAAAGATCCAATGCTATTGGTAATCTATGGTTGAAGAATTAATAAATTCACCTACATAGAATTTCATCCTTATCATATATACAGATATTTTTAGCGTTAATTAATTCTTTTTCAAATCCTTACAAGCAAAAACAGAATTCAGTTCCACTGAAGTTTAATCGGTTACAAAACATTAACTGAAAAAAATGACGTTTAAATAACAGTGGCGATAGATAACTTTTCTCTCATTTTTCGAGTCATTCCCAGACTAAGATTAAATATTACTTTCAAAATAACTTACTTTCATCTGGAATTTATAACATTTTAAAAAAAAACTTGAACTGATTATAAACAAAGTGATTCTTATTACACAATAAAACGATGGTTAAGAAAGTTAAGAAGATATCAATAATAAACAAATTAAATTATAAAGGTTCATTTCGTATGTCCTTGAAATATAATTCTAAAATTTTTTACCTATCTAATTTCATTTTTACATACTCGGAAGATATAAAAAAGTCTCAAAAGAACATAGAATTTTGTAAGCGATACGATACCATGGTTTATGTTTCAATTCACATATTATTTTCCTTAATTACTCGTATCTTAAAATATTCTAGTTTTATTTAATATTCCGTTGCAACCCAGAAAAAAATTATGAACATTGTTGGAAATAGGAAAAATTTATTCTTTGCCTTCATTTCAAATACTTAAAACTTATTGAACTTACGATACAAAAGAAAACTTCTTTATATTTGACTTCAACAGTTCTTTATAACACACTGTTAATACTTAAAACTTCTACGAATGTGACAGGTGTTATACAGAACTGAATAAAAATAACTCACAATAAAAATAATAATTCTAGGTCTTATAACTATATTGTAAGAGAAAAGTAGGGAAATAGTACATTAAATTAAACATATTAGGACTCAAGATCACGACAAAAATTTTTATCAGCACATAAACCCTGTGCTCAGTCTTACAGGTAATGTTATCTCTCTCTAATTATTCTTTTATTTAAAGATTACACAAACGTGTGGACCAATTACAAGCGAAGTGATTAAGAAACAATATGTAAAAAACTTTTTTACTAAAATGCATTAAAAAGAAAAATGATTTTTAAATAATATACCAGTATGTATGTGAAAGCTCTTAAACTATTTGGTTTTTGTATAAACAGTTGGTAGTCAGATTTAAGTAAGTTCTCGTAGAAACTCAGTTTGATATAACTATTATTAGTTGAAGTTAATCACATCCAGTTTACTTAATGTACTTGTTTTCATAAACTATTAAATCTTGCAACTGGCTTTTATATAAAATAAATTATGTTATCACATTAGAAATAGATAGAAAGTAGAGGTTTTAAAGTAAAAAATGATTTCTCTGTTATAAAATTTCGGTATTTTAAAAACATGTTTCACTTGCAATTTATTTTTAGGCTTTTAGTGACACAATCTAAAAGTAATCTGTAGCAACAAACAAATCCGTTCTGTTCTTGAAGTGTAATGAATGGATTTGTTTGTAAAAGCGCCATCTATGATTTCATTTCTATTTCACTTAAGCAGATTGTTGAAAACTTTGTGCTTTAAGTGGTGCCCTCTACATAAATACATCGGAATGATTTGATGCTCATGACATTTAAGAGAAATGAGAATTGACATTTAGACTACTGGCGGCTTTTGTAAACTGTTGTTTTCTTGCTGGAAATGTCAGCTACAACATCAACACAGTTTGTTTAATACAAAAGTGAAAGAACAAATACATAGCATATCAGTATTTAGTATCCTTTCAAAATTTGTCTTTTAACTATTTTAACTTGTATTAATTAATTATTATTTTTAAGAGTACGTAGTTTTTAAATGTTTCCTATTGTTATCTTCTATGATATGTTATTTATTATAAGTATGTTAAATTAGGGATATTACTTTTTAAAAGACATTAACAAAATATGTACATATTAAATAAGAAGCCTTAGGTTATAACTGGCAATATAGTTTTCATCGCGCCATTAGCACAAACGATTGTTTTATTGTCACTAAGTCATTTAATAGAATGAAAATTTTCTTACCATCTCGGTATACATTTCAATACGTTGAAAAGAGGATATATTTTTCTTTAATATGGAAAATTTTATGTACCTTTTAGTCATAAAAAATTATTATTATTTTATGCAGAATAAAATAAAAATATATGCTCTTAACTTTTAGTAAATTGATAACGAACATCTAGATGTTAACTATAGCAGTTATTTGGTTCTCTAAAACTTATTTTTGACCTGAAACAAACAGCGCAATATTAAAATGAAACAGAAATAAATGATTATTGGAATTATTATTGGTAATTATTCAATTTCAATAAATTAAAATGTAATGTGAAGCTTATTTATGAAAAAGAAAAGCACGTAAAAATTGCGATAGATAGGTACATAAAACTTAAAAGGTCATGACAAGTTGTGTATGACCAATTTGACGTAATTTTTTTATTGACAATGTTTTATACTTTCCCGTAATTAAAACTATTATTATTACGTATTTTTGATTAATTATAACCAATTTCGAGCGTCCCACATAACTGAATGAAAGCAAAAAGCAGACAACCCAAAAAAGGTAGGTACTTTTATGCCTCTAGAAAATAAGATACAAGTACACGTAAATATAAAACTTCTTTGTCGCATAAACTTGTAAACTATTTTGTATCGTACCTACACCTACATAAAGAGACGAAACTTCTCAGCATTCCATGGATTCACCGTGCGGGTGCCGGGTCCATCGCGTTGCAGGGAGAGGAGCTTCAACAGTGCCTGGTATATATTACACTGATTGACGTAAAATATTATTTAGAAACTAGGATATGGTTTAAAATATGTAAACCTTTCAACCACTTTATTATCAATACACATCTTCAAGTAAGTTTAATGAAATAATTATCAACGCAATTTTTTTATAAATTTTGCTCAATAATTTCAGCCTTTCAAGCATTATTATCAACTTTGCAGAAATTCATACATTACGGAAACTGAATAATAAACCAAGAAATATCCAAAACTATTTTTTTACTTTGCTACTTGTTTAAAATAGGCGAAAAAAAAAACAAAAATGTATTTCTTCGTCTATTCTTTAGTAACAAAATTAAACTCAGAATAAACAACAATAAATAAACAAAAACAAAACTCGAAAAGTTACATGAAGTGTTTCATTACCTAATCATAATAACAAAAAAAGAAGTTCTACAGAAATTCTTTATGGGACCAGATGCAGAAACAAATTGTGTCAACTATCAAACTCAAAAAAAATCGAAATAAATTCACAAGCAGTCTAATATGTTTTATGAAGATAAAGATTTTTTGTTCCGCTGATTGCCCTAATATTGACATTTTTTTAGGATTTAAAAGATTTTGCAGTTTTTAATAGTCAATTGAAAGAGAACATTTATAGGCTATATATCATATTTCGACAAATAAGAGAAAAATACCAACAAAAAAGGTTGCAAAAACGGTGCTACCGTTTAAATTATTGATCTCTCAAAAAACTTCTCCAAAGAAAATAACATTATGAGGCCAACTAAAATAACTTTTACCTATAGTAAAAAACTTCTACCTTTAAGGAGACCTAATTTATTAAGCAAGTTGAAGCACTACTTAGATTTGACAAACATTTAACTTTTTTTACGAAAAAGGTTACGGGCAAAATCTAGAGTAAACTATATATTTTCCCATCTTCTCCTTTTAAATTGCTTACAAATGAGTCTATAGGTACACAACAATGCACATTAGCAGCAAAAAAGAATCTAATATCTACTAAATACGATTTACCATATCGGAGGTAAAAAATATAATTTGTTGTGAATTTTACATACTTAAAACCTTATAGGATTTAAGTGTGTAAAATTAATTAGGTATGTAAAATATGAAAGTATTAAAAGCTTTTTAATGTCAGAATTATATGAATAACTCGTAAAATAAAATACGTGTTATATGTTTCCATTGCTGTATTTTTTTAGGCCCTAATCAATAATAATCAATAGCAAGCAGTTTACAAAATTTATATTTTTTATTTTTAGTGTATTGTTCTCATATATAATAATGTAACAACACAAATAAAAACCTCATAAAAGTTTGTTTTTACATCTCTTTAATATATTTTATTGTTACGTTTAGTAAACCTTATGATAAAAACTAATTATTTTATAATATTGCGCGTTGTTATGTATAAGTTGTTTCTTTTCTCACGTTAAGTTTTTGATAGAACGATATTACGGTCGTTGTTATCTTTTTAATTTCTATAAGCCACACTGATTAGAAGATATCTTTATAAAATTTCATCTAAGTATTTTAATGTCTGTAAGTTAGTATTACCATTTGAAATCAGTGAAATCATAAATTAATACGAATAAATTGTATAAATATATATTCATGGTATATCACCAGATTAATTTATTACGTAAAAATTATCAAGAATATAGTGAAAAATAATACCGAAAAAAATAAATGGTAGTATTCTTTTTATTATATTCTACGGATTTCTATTTACATTAAAAGATATTTTCTAATAGGGCAATAATAACGTCGCGCCGTCGCGCAAAGGAAGCGCACGTTTCTAGCTATCCGTAATATACGGCAGCTGTGGCCCGTCGCCCGCGTTCAGTGCCGTAGTTGTCTGCCAGCCATCATTGCGATAGCCGCGTGCAAATACAACTATCACGATACAATTTCACTAAACAACTATTTTCATTAAAATCATGACATATAACTTGTACCGCTGAGTCCGTTTCGTGGTCTTACAAGTTATTTTATATCAAAATGTAAGAAGTTTCAGAAATCCAGTGTATTTTATAGTGGTGTACGTAAATTTTTATCGCTGTCGGTTTCTGCAGTTTCTAACTAACTTGAATCGCTTGTTTGATTAATACATAAAATATAACTATGCAACAATGTGGGTTTTGCTCGATGTTGTCGGGCTTGTTACGAAGAGCAATGTGTGTCAGCAGCAGGCGAGGCAGCAGCGAGTCTTATTATCGCGAGCTCGGCGATCAAGACACATTGGTATGATTTTCTCAACGAAAATTATTTATTTATATTTACATCGATACCAGTTTTAGTTATTTGCATGTGTTTCACGTTATAACGACGGTTTTATCGTGCGGTCGCGCAGTACACTACCCGAGCTAATCAATTTGTTTATATATAATACGAATTCTAATTAGAGTGTTACGCTGCCTATGAATAATACCGTGTATTAATATGTCCAACACGAAGATTTCCAAATTCATTTAGCTTTATTTTCTTTGTGATATGCTAATGTTTCGTTGTTTGGACTAAGTGAAAGTTGGTTTTCACTGAGACGATCTTGAGTATTCCTTGATTTTTACTTAAATAAATGTCAACAACAAAGTTGTAAATCTTGTAGCCATATTAACTTGATAAGCGTTTTTTATCTATTTATAAAAATATTCTATATTTATGTTAAAACTTTAAATAATATTAAACAAATATGATTATTTAACCAGTATAGGTTATTTTTAGGTTTTGTAATATGGCAACATGTTCCATTTATTAAAATTTTACAGTTATATTTTTTTTAAATATACTCTTAAAAATATTTATATAGTTTTATATATAGATGTAAATACATTAAGGTATGATGCATTAAAATGATGTCAAAATAATTATAAACAATAATTTAATAGCAAATCAATATTATCATTATTCATAATTTATGTTTAGTAATAAATATAATGATGCAGATGATAGTAAAGTATATAGATTTTTCTTGAAAACATATTATTAAATTTAAACTATTAAAAAGACTTCCTCATATAAATACAAACATAAGCAATTTTTCTTTTAATTCTCTATAACATATTGGATGTAAATAAAAAACTTTCACTTTTTTTTATATAAAAAGACAAGTATAAAAATGGCAAATGTCTTGACATCTTTATAAATTTCTTTATAAAAAGGTTGTCTTAATTTGATGATATTTAAAATGAAATAATATTTTACAGTATTTGTGTTATTAGGATTTAGTTAGAAAAGGATACTTAACGCTGAAATTTCTCCGGCTCTACACATGCCTACAATATTGACAGAACTAACAAAATATATATGTAATAATTAAATGAATAAAATAAAAAATAATTATAATACAGAGAAAAATAACTTAGATTTGTTCTTGATCAATATTTAAAGTGGAACCTAAGAACGTTAAAGAAAAAATTAAGTTAAAACTGTAACGCCACCACAGACATGGCATTTCTGTCATTAATGCCAAAAAAAGCTGTTAATTTTACTCACATCATACATAAATCATATCATACATGAAATAAAGATGTGATACAAAATATATTGTTATTTATAACAAAGAATCGAGGAAATTGAATATATATGTCAAACAAACAATGTTCATACAAAGTGTCCTTAAAATGAAATTGCATGCAGTATATGCATGGAATATGAAGCAAGACAAAGGCTTGGTGTGCGATTGTGATCAAATGTGATCACAATATACCGAGTTGTGTTCTAAGACTTTACACAGATCTGTGACATATCAAAGTTGAAACATTCAAAATTTACATTTTTATAAACACAATATACAAAGGTGACTCAAAGAAACATTTCAGAACATTTTACATATAAATAATACTTTACAATAGAAACAAATTTTATTTTTACATATTAAATTTATATAGACTTTTTTTAGACCCCAACCAGCTTTAAATCAGAGTTTGAACAAAAGAAAACATGTAATATGACCCCTTCATTATAAAGCAAGCACAAACGACGGAATGCGATGTTTTCTCTTGAATGCATCAGGCACATAGTGCATCTTAATAATATATGAAAAAGATTATTAATGAAACATAAAGAAATACTAAAATAAATCACATTAAAATTTAGTAACAAAATTGAATATTAATTAAAATTATACTACTTAATCTCGTTTCAAAATTATGTTAATATAATACGCTTTTATGTATTATATATGTAATATATCATTACATATAATTTTAATACACGCGTTCATCGAATATGAAAAATAAATCCTATTATTAAATAATGTTTTCATTTCAATACAATTGTCATATTAATTCCACTAAAACGTTTATTTAAATTGAATAATTAATTGTTCATTACATAATTGATATGGAATTATATTTTATTTTGTCAGAAAATCTTTAATATTCGAATCGACGAAATCCAGATGAGAGACATTTGTATGGAACAATGTATTAAGGATGCACTTTCTTAGTTAGACGGTATCACTTCAAGAACATTAAAGAATAAATGTAAACAAAGGTTTACTTACACATTGCAATTGGGTAATGAATTGTATGTTGGAAATAAAAATACGGATTCCTACGGAAAAGATAAATAATATAAAATTTGTTCTATAATACTATATGCATCGTGTAATCTTAGTTTTCACTATCAACATTAAGAAAATAAGTCAGTATTGCGGACTAAGGATGCTAAATATTTATTTTTAATTATAAAATTCGATCTGTTTACCGAATCCCGATAAACACCGTTTCAATTATATGTATTGTCGGTGTTGCTCACGTATTTTTCTTCGCATTTAAATTTGTAAAGTAATTTTCGAAGCAACATATTACGAGCCCACTGTAATTAACATTCAGAACAAATGACACTATTTTGAAAATTCTGAACGTGTAAAGGCCTTGGTGGCACCATAAATTTTTGTCTTGACCGAGTTGTTTTGCTTACGGTGAATGAAACAACGATTTTTTTAAATGCCGCCTTTAGGAATTTTCAACGATGTTCATATATCATAGTTTAATATAATAACAAATATTTAAATACTATTTTTAATGTTTTTAAATTATATATTAATAACAATGCATTTGTTTCAGAAAATCGAGGATCGATTGTCAATGCTATCTAATGACTCCGACCATATAAGTAAGTATAACAAAATTCAAATAAATCCAGTGCTCGAATATAAATTTATAATTAAATTTATGAATAATCCCTACACTCAGTCCCGATATTATTAAACTGTATATTAATTCAATCTGGAAATAATAGCTTTATTGAAGTGATGACATATCACAATTACAAATATGCATTCAATTTTAAAGCAAATAAATTCTCTTCAAAATATAAATTGAGCACTTTATTTCTTTGAAAATAATTTAATAACGTACTATAATTCGATTATTATCATACAATGTAAAATTAGACGACTTAACTTGGTAAACATTTCGTTTTAAATAAGCAATTTACGTCGTAACCACCCACTGGCGTTAAATGACAATGAAAATTAGGCTCGCCTATCAATCTAAATTGAAATCCAATATTAAGACTTGTATTAATAGTTATGATCATCATAATTGTACCATCTAGCAGCTAGCTGATTGATATTGATTTTTATGTTAGTTCCTTATAAGTAAACAATCCAAGTACCGAATTCGCACGCTCGAGTGTTCTTCCAGACGTAACACTTAAAATGATAAATAAACATCAACAAATACTTCATCGAATGCCAAATCATCACGTCGTTTTTCATTACTTGATATAGGTCAAACCGCCAATAGGGTGAGATCACAACCAGTTCTTAATCGCCATCTCTCAAATCGATGGCTCTTAGTGCTGCAGAACATTTTTTTATGTCAAAGGTGGCAAACGAGCAGACGGCCTACTTGATGGACAGTAGTGACCGTCGCCCATTGACATCCGCAACATAGGTGTTATGGATGCGTTGCCAACCTTGATTGTGGAGGAAAAGGGAGGGGTGGGAATAGGGAAATAGCAGGAAAGGGTGGGAATAGGGAAAAGGCAATCGGCTCTCTCACTCATCGGACGAAACGTAGCCACTAAAGGCTAATTCTAGCCACTAAAGGTGGCCAACTTTGTTAAAAAAAGACAATTACAGATAGCTTGCAAAACTTAGTTGTATTAAGCTTTGTTTGGTACAGAAAAATTTTGAAGATACATAATTGTCTTGCAACAATATGCTAACTTCATAATATTTTCTATATATCTCAGCTTCCAATATCTGATTATCCAGATGTTTTGAATTGCGCTATTATTGGCTCCTACAGTTGGTAATTAAAGAGGAAATAATGATTCATCAAAGTGTGTTCGGTTCATTTCCGTCGGTCAGGGTACTTAATGCAACCGCACAAAACTAAATTCGTCCATTAATTTCTTGTGTCCACAAGATAAATATCGTGAGTTACATAATCACGCGTATGTTAGATAAGAATACAAGTAAGAAATAGATATGAATAGATTTAAATCTATATCATTTCTTACTTGAATAGTTATCCCACGCCTGGGTTATGTTCGCTGTTACAAAATATATATATTTGTTTTTGTAGAATCTACAACAGATAATCGTCTGCATAAAAATATAGGTTTGATGAAATAAAACACTGCAGTGCTATATGTAACTCATTTTATATGAAAGCAATAAAGTAAAATTTATTAATAATTTTCAATTATTGTAGATTATTTTATCAGTAGATTGATGTGCGTTACTCGTTCTTATTGTGTTATCACGTAGTAAATTACTTCCTTAATGCACCCATAATTTAAAATGACGGCCTATTTACTAAATGTACGACTTCTGACATTGTTGGTAGGTATTTTGTATATTAAAATATATTTTGAAACATTGCTTTAATCTTCGGATGTTAGATGACTTAAAATTAGACTTGGCAATAAAATTTTACGTAGGACAATTTATTTTTTACGATCAATTTTATAAATATCAACGTATGGCAACCTTGTGTGATAATGGTTCCATCTGTATTATGATTAACATTTTTATAAGGACCACTTTGATGTTAAAATCATTATGTACATACTAACTACATAAACACCAGAAGTAAAAGAGAAATTGTATAATGTTTAAATGAAAATAACATATTCACAAATTACTAAGAAAACCTCTAGAGAGTACACACAGAGTATGGGATAAAAACAATTTATAATATCATACTAAGATATAAATAAACAAAGTAGGATAAAAGTATCAATAAAGTATTAAATTTTATTAAATCTGATAACTAATATTGTTAATAAATTTATTACGACAATTGGCTACCGTTGAATACAACTTGTGTAACATGTGAATAGTACCTAGTATAAGATACAATCAGTGACATTTTTATCACGAGAAATCAGCCTTCCACATTAAATTTTATCTTGTACCGATTACACGTACTTGTCAGTGTGATTCTTATTACAATTGTAATAGAGATCATGTTACATGCAAAAATTATATAGGAATTGTGTTTATTGATCTGCAAGTAAATTTGCAATCGCTTCAAATTTTTTTATGATAACCAATCCAAGTGATAACAGTATGTAGACAGGTAATTAGTGTTAAATCCAAATTTTTTAATTATAAATGCAAAAAAAAGATATATGTTTTATCTAATGAAGAAAGTCTTATAAATATATTCTTAGTTTTAGTCCGTCTCTATAAAAAAACCTCGCATTAGATGAACGCATAAAAAGTCGGTTCAGAAAAATTACCATGGGTTACTTATCAACACAAATGCGATAATGTTATTGTACTACTGGAATCGTTATCATATGTATAGGGATACAATGTTGACCTTGCGACGGGCCGTTCACAGGTTAACTCCGTGGCACTCAATGAATTATCAAAATGCTAACAATTTCTAATCAAAAGAGTTCTAAATATAATACGGAAATAGGTCCATATATCGTAAAGTCACAATAAAATAAAACATATATTTTGTTCTTTGCCAACAAACAGTTTCAAATAGCAAAGGTAAACTTTAATTAATAGAAAATATATCACTGAAATGTTTCATTAAAATTGAATTCAAATTTAAAAAGCGTTTGTAAAAGTTTCTAGAATGATACGTCGCTGTTGTGAATTCTGTGAACTTACAGATAGATAATATGTAACATTTTAACATACGTTGAAGTAGCATTATATGTCATTGTGCATTTTAGGAGTTTAAAAACTGCATAGAAGTTAGTTCGGATTCAAATTAAAAATTTTATACGAGTGAGAGAATTCTGTGACGAAATTTTGGCATGTGAATGAGATTATTGTGTATAATATTTTTATGAAATATAAGTTAAGTTTTATATTTATTTTATTATAAAATGATAGACTTACTTATGGAAATTTTATTTAATATAACGTAGGCGTGAACGTCCAGGTTTTTAATACATGATGTTTGTGAATAAAAATGCTTCATATTTATTTAATTCGAATTGCGGCAACTATAATATTTTATTAGTATAAATATGACATACTGTTCGAGATCTTATAAATAGTTATAAAAACCATGTTATTGCTAAATTCATATGATTTGCTCGAAGAAGAGGTAAAATTTCTTTGTAAATATTTAAAACACAGTTTATGTGTGTGTAAGTGCTTGAATGCATGATTGCGTACGTGCTTGTGTCTGTGTGAGTGGGAGGAAGAAAAAATATAAAATAACCCTGGGATCGTCGCTGGTAGGTATTTTTTCCGTAAGATATACCTTTAAATTATTGTGATGACAGTCAGGTAGTACACACTATTGAAAACCACTTCGAATGGTTCGTATTCTGTGTTAGCTGTCATTAGCAAATTGAGAGACATTGATTTTATCATTACCATTATCATCCATTGAAAGGGGAGGTTTGTCGAACTACAGAAACTACTTAGTTACTACGTTAGAAATTCTGAAATATATTTGACAAATTTGATGTCGATACATTGAATCTAAACAGTTTCAACTCAATCTGTGTCGTAACAAGAGATCTCGAAAAAAACTGTTGACGACACTTGACACTACATGACATTTGCTTCGTCTCGCCTGATAGAGGTGTGTTGTTTTAATTTTTTTTTTCATCTTTTTTTTATTCGTATAGTACACAATGTACCTAGTATTAATAAAAAATTGGTCCGCGAAGAAAGTAACGGAATACGGATATCCTGCACGTAACTACCCACAATCGATCAAAAGAATTACTATATCTTTGATACATTCAAAGTTTCCTACCTGGCGCACGTGATTTTCAATTGACTTATTGTACAAATATGTAATTTGATTCATATATTTTTGTGAAAGACAAAGGTTTTATTACTGAGAGCATTCTTGTTGTTACTGGAACTTTTGCTTTGTGTGCCGACAACCAACTTAAAAACTTCGTACTAGCTAGAGAACCCGTATATAAAAAAAACTAGTGGAAAAATAGTATAGTCTATGTATTTCTATGGTATATTTTCAATAAATTTTTATCAATAATCGATGATAATTTTCCGAAGCAAGTAAAGGTCAAACTTTAATTTATGAAATTATGTTTCGCATCATCTCCTTTTATAAAATTTATACCATATTTTATTACTATTTTAAGCTACGCATTATAATATTATTATAAAATATCCGTTTTATATAATGTGGTTTATAAAAATTGTTTTATGATAAACGAAATTTTGTATAGGATGAATCTACCTTACCTACCTATTATATTACAGCATTATATAGCATATTACTAAGGGATTAATGACGTTTGTTATTTTATGGATTATAAGGAACTAGATACTGTATTGAAGCACATGGAGACTAGATAGCCTGGAGTATTCAAAATATTGATCAACAAATTCCTATAGGAAGTATACAAATAGTTTCCCAAAAAACAATCATCGTCTCCATTCAGTGTTTTTTGGCGAAAATAGCTAGCGTTAGTCGCCCTAGGGTAGGGCCTACATTAAATCTGTAAAAACTATATAATCAAAGACTCATTACGTTTGCAAACAGGTTGAATGGCTTTGATTTTGTATTTGTCAATGAACATACAATTTCAAAAACAATTTGAGTACCATAAAAAAAATTATATTCCATATAATATTTGAGTATGATATGGAAATTAATTCTTTTACATTCATCCGTGGGATCTGGGTTACCTTATACTCTTATAAATTTGATTGAAAGTCTTCAAGTTTGCACATAATGATGTTCCTCGCATTCCATAAGACTCTTCTCACCTTTACAACATTCCGATTCTTATAATACATTCTTAAATATTTTAGATCTTTATTAATAGTGAATGTACAAGTTAGGAAGGGAATAGAAACGTTTTTCAATTTTTTATATCACATAATCAATACGTGAAAATTAAAACTGTGATCCTTCTAAGGCCATGCGCTAACGAATGACCATTTAATTTGACACAGGCGAATCACAAACTTCGGATATATGTACATACAAAAGGAGTGCATCAAGATTAAGCTATTATATTAAATGTTTAATAAATAATATAAATTGATTGAAATAAACATTCATTACATATCAGAAACGATTTTGATATACAAATATAATACGTCGCGAAGATTCCTCGATGTGTATTGTCATCTAATTACAAATATAATCTTAATCCTTTTAATCAACTGAACTGATAAGAATTTGAATAGTCTCGTCTAAACTTGAATTAATCATCTATGGTCGTGTCCTATTTAATATATAATAATGAGTATTAGGTAATGAATTTAGTATCAATCCAAGCTTTTGTTTAAATTAGATTGAGATTCAAAGTTTAAGCATTCGTTACATGTTCGGCTCGTGTAAAAGAGAACCATATATCCCTGTTTTTTCTTCAGAGCTAGATTTCTGTGTTCATCAGAAAGTGCATGTTATACTGTGACGTACTGACAGACTTTACCAACATTATTTTTTTTATTGATCTCAGGCATTTTCATTAACGATTTAGTTTGTTTAGAAAAGTTCCTGAACTGAACTGAAGGGACTGCCCTTAAATCTTGACTTGAGATTTATTTTATCTGAAAGATGTTTTCAAAGAAATATTTTTTTATAATTTTTGAAGCTATTAAAAATGTTTCTTTTGTTACTTACATATTTGTGAATGTACAACTATTGATAATATATTTTCTTAGTCTACTCTACGAACCTAAACGGATGTCACTAAGGTTTCCTGGTTGAGATCTGCAATATGAGATATTTTTAGTATTGAGTGTTTTTCATTTAAATATAAATGAATATATAGGTTAAAGAACTTACATACTTCAATTATGTCCTGTTCTATAAAACATATATTTGTAACGTCAAAATTTGTTCTATATAGCGATAAAGCAATAAAAATTACAGTCCGTAATACAAATATTTAACCCAATTACCAATAATAATTTGTATAACAAGTAACTGCATCTTTAAATGTAATAATAACTAAATATAGTATTATTACATACTTAGGTAGATGTAAACAGGAAATTATTATGAAGTGTTAATATTATTTATAGATGTGTTTAAAATGTATTATAATCAGACAAACCATCAGATACAAGCATGTATTAATGGAACTAATTAAATATAATCAAAACGCTGTTCAGTTCAGTACCGACCAATTAATTCCCTATCATGGGTCCTATACTTTGTGGTCAAACCAGAGTATACCGTCGAATTGATAAAACATATTAGTTGCTTTAATATAACGAGACATAATTAGTTTTTATATTAAAATATATGTATGTATTAAATTTAAAAACTTGGGTTGGTAAAATCATTGAATATTTTGCATGTCGATTTTCCCCATTCATTATAAGTAGTGATAGTTATTAAATTGATACGACTAAATGAAACGTATAATTACTATCCTGTCGCTCTCGCGTCGTACAAAAACGATACAAAATCATTTTTCCTTTATTACGACGCTGAATAGGTACTGTCGCTTTTGTGTTTATTTCGCTAGTTAATTAATATTTAATTCTTATAATATAATTCTTAACAGTTAGCTATATCCAATTTAGTATGTATACAAATTGGAGTTATCATTATGTCGTTGGATAGATGCAAATACAGATAATACCAGATAACGATATAATGGGACCACTTTAACTCAAACATTTGATTATAACTCAGATTTATCAAATACATATGTTTATATAAAAGTAAGAAAAATATAATCGAGACATTGAAAAGATTCAAACTGAAGCAAATACCAATAAAATCATTATGTTTATTTTTATAATTCTGGTTTTATAAATAAATTTTACGAATGACTCGATAAGATGACGGTAATTAAAGTGCCGGCTTGCGAAAACTGAATTTACACTTCTGACTTCGTACCGGCAGCATTTCTTCCTGCCTACGCATATACCGCAAGATGTCTTCATATAAATTGTTATTTATATTATCACAGCGCCGTTATTAACACTGGCCGGTGGCTGGCACGTCGTCATATTAGTTTTATATATATTTATAAACCGAAAATCTAAAGTAATTTTATATTAACAATAAAACTATCTTTAAATATATAATTCTTCTGTCGTGTGTATGTCACTGAACTTCTCTCAAACGAGTGGACCGATTTTTATTAAATTT